>JADKXX010011012.1:0-66337 GCA_017310255.1 Butorides virescens | reverse complement strand
TGGGTTGGGATGGGTTGGGATGGGTTGGGATGGGTTGGGATGGGTTGGGAGGCTGCAGCCCTCCCACGGCCGTGCCAGGAGCGGTGGGGCAGATGCTGCAGCCCCCTGTGGTGTCTGGTTGAGTGGGTACGGGACTGGTTTGTGTTGGGACTGCACTGCCATCGCTGCCCATGGGCTGTGGGGCTGGGGCTCGCTTCCAGCCGACCCCGCAGAGCCATTCAGCTGCACCCTAGGGCTGGGTGGGCAACGGGGGCGACACGGCCCCCACCCAGAAGACAGACATCAGTCCGTTCCCCGTGCAATGTCATGGGGCTGCGGTGTTGCTGGCGGTGCCCAGAGGGAGGAAGAGGGCGGCTGCGAGCCCTTCCTCCCCGTCAGCCTCTCCCGGGACCACCTGGGGCTGCCTGGCGCCACGGGAAGCGCAGGATGCGGTGACGCGGTCCCTGTCGTCGTCCCCTCCTCCAGGGCCATAGGCGCTGGGCTGGACCGGTGGCACCGAGGTGGCCGTGGGAAGGAGGGAGCTGCCTCTCTGCATCCCGGTCAGTCGGGGCCCTCGGCATCTCTGCTGCCAGCCGCCACCCCTGAGTCACAGCGGTGACAGCGAGGTGGCCGGGGAGGGTGGGCACGGCCACGCGTCAGCTCAGTGCCGGGGCGCGGCGTTGGAGGGCTTTGGGGTGCTCAGGGGCAGCAGCAGGGCTGCACCCCTACATCCCCGCCCTGCCAAGTGTGGGTGCAGAGGGGTACCCACGGGGTGCCTGCCCGTCCCGGCTCCCCCCGGCACGGTGCTGGGCTGGCGGTGCCTCCCGGGGGCTCTACGCCCTCCTCGCACACTTCCTGCCGTCTGTTTCCAATTCCTCCTGGCGTCTGCTCCTCCCCGCTTTCTTCCAATTAAAAAAAAAATCCCAGGCATCTTCTCGGCATGCGGTTCCCAGAGGCTCGAGCGCTGCTGTGCCCTGCTCCGGCAGGCTGGGGCTGGGCGGGGAGGGGACGGTGGGTGCCCACGGTGCCCCGCACCCCCCTTCACGTGGGGGCGCGGGGTCGGGCACCATCCTGCAAGACCCCCGCGCCCAGGTCTTTCTCTTGCGTCCTTTCTGCTCGTCTGCTCTGTGGACCAGGGTCTGGGATTTGCTCGTTCAGGGGGTGTGGGGGGCTTGGGGGTGTCGGGGACCTGTCACCCGTGGAGTGATGCCCCGTGCAGAGCCCGTTCCCGGGGGAGCGGAGCGGCTGGCGGGCACGGGGTCACGTTTTGCAGCCTGGCGGGGTGTCGGCAGAGCCGTGCCCATCCGTGTCCTCGAAGCCTGACCGTGTCCCTCTCTCCTGTCCCCTAGGAGTGACCCGTCCGTGACACCAGTGGGAGCCCAGCCGCAGAGCACCGGGTGCGAGCACCGCCCGGGGTCCGTGGGACGCGGCGGCTCCGTTTCGCCGTTTTGGCCGCCGCGGTGCAAGCCCCTTCCCGCCGCAGCGATGCCGATCCTCAAGCAACTCGTCTCCAACTCTGCCCACTCCAAGCGGCGCTCGCGGGCCGACCTGACGGCCGAGATGATCAGCGCGCCCCTGGGGGACTTCCGCCACACCATGCACGTGGGGCGGGCGGGGGACGCCTTCGGGGACACCTCCTTCCTCACCAGCAAGGCGGGGGAACCGGGGCCGGAGGCGGGCGAGGAGCCGGGCGCCTCCAAACCCAGCCTGCTGTCCCGCCGCTTCCGCAGCAGCAAGCGCTCGCAGTCGGTGACGCGAGGTGACCGGCGGGACATGCTGGGGTCGCTGCGGGACTCGGCCCTCTTCGTCAAGAACGCCGTCTCCCTGCCCCAGCTCAACGAGAAGGAGGTGGACAGGAGCGCGGGGCAGCTGCCCAAGAGCCTCTCCTCCAGCCCCGTCAAGAAGCTGCCCGAGGAGGTGAGCCCCGAAGAGCAGCAGCGTCCCAACGGGGCGGCCGCCGGACCGCTGAGCGCCGGCTTGGACGAGCGTGACTTCGGGGACATCACGGAGCTGCCCGTCGTGGTGGCCAAGAGCGGGACCGGCATGAAGCACGCCGAGTCCATCATGTCCTTCCACATTGACCTGGGGCCCTCCATGCTCGGGGATGTCCTGAGCATCATGGATAAGGAGCAGTGGGAGCAGGATGAAGACCCCGAGGTGGAGGAGAGCCGTGAGGAGGAGGAGGATGCCGCCCTGCCCGGCTCCCCGGTGGCGGCGGCGGCGGTGGCCCCGCCGAGCCAGAGCCCGTCCCGCAGCGCCAGCGGCCGTGGCCCCAGGGACAGCAGTTCGGCGTCCAGCTGCGCCTCGGGGCTGGAGGAGCGTAGCCCCGTCCCCGGGCCACCGAGCCACCGGGGCCCCCCGAAACGCCCCGACAAGGAGTTCTCGTTTGCTGACGAAGACGACGACGAGATCAGAGTATAAAAGTCGGGCGGCCGAGCCAAGGGGTCTGGTTCTCATTTGCGGTTGCTTGGACATGGGGCCGAATACCCCGGTGCTGCAACGGGTGGCACCGGGGAAGACTTAACTCCTCGCTCGTTCCCCCTCCCCGGCGGGCGGCAGGACAGCACTCTGCCCCCCGGGGCAGCCCCGGTGCCTCTCGGCTCCCGGAGGGCGCCAGCCCATCCTGGGAAGGGAAAGCAGACTGGATTTTGGTTCTTTCTGTTGAACTTTGGATATTTTTGGATATTAGCTCTTTCCTTTCCCCCCCCCTGTAAAGCAATATAGGATCAAACAAGATGAGGCTTCAAAGTTTTAGCCCCTTTAGTAATATATATATTTTTTTTTTCCCCCCCTCACCATATGGTTTTTACTGCTCTCTGATTTGTACTTAACTCTCTTTACTCTTGCTTTTGGTTTTAACGGAGGGGAGATTTCCCACGAGGAAGGACTTGGCTCTGGAGCTCAGAGGGGCCCGGGACCATGGGCAACTCCAGCTCCCCAGGTTTCTTGGGGACTTTCTGCAGACCGAGAGCCTCTGGCCTCGTGCCGCGGCGGGGGCTTGCTCCCCATCCCTCTGATGGATGGAGCCATCCCAGGTGCCTGACCCTCCGAACAGCCCAGGGGTCGCGGGGATGGCCCCTGGCCAGCCCTGGCACCGGCTGCTCCCAGGGATGCCGATGGGAGCGTGGGTCCATCCCCCGTGGGAGGAACACCCGGGACCCCCCGTGAGCTGGGGCGAGCCCCGGTGTGGTGCGGGGCCGGTCTGGCTGGGCCGTGGCGATGCTGGCCGGGTGCAGGTGGGCGGAAGAGGAGGGTTTTATACCGTGTTATGTACAAATGCAAAGAATAAAAGGAAATGGTAGTGACAGCAGTGGCCTGAGTTCCTGGGGGATGGGGCGTGTGGGGACATGGGGGTTTGCAGCCTGCTGCGGAGGGGGGAGCGGCTCTGTCCTGCCGCCGTCCCCAGACCCTGTCCTGCTGCCTTTGCTGCCTGTCCCTGGCTGGAGTCCTGCCTGGCGGCCGGTCCCCTGGCCGGCGTTTCGGCACCTGCAGCGGCCGTGCTTTATCTGCCCATCGCCTGGGGCTGCCTGCGGTGGGAGGAAGCGGGTGAGCTCCCGCCGGCCGGATCTGGCTCCGGGCTGGGACCCTCCGGCCAGGCCGGTTCCTGCCAAGGGACGGCTCTGCCAAGACGCCGCTCTCCTCCCTGCCAGCCAGGGGAGGAGGGGAAGGCGATGGCAGGGCAGGACTGCGTGTCCCTGCTCCCACGGGCTGGGGGCCAGGGCTGGGGTTGCCCTGGGTGCTCCTGGCCCCGGGGGGCTGCTGTGGTGGCCCCTGTGAGGTTGGATGGAGGGGCTGCGTCTGGCGTCGCTCCCATCCCGTGGCTGGCTTTGGCGCAAGCAGGGCTCTGCCAGCATGGAGGGTGCCTTCCCTCCCCAGCCATGCTGGTGGGACTGGTCGAAGCGCTGGGAGCAGCCCCGGAGCCGTTCCCCGAGCGGATGGAGAGCACGGCTCTGCTGGGAACACCATCCGGGCTTTCCTCACTGGTGCTGGATGGGGAGGAAGGGATAGGGCCCTTCCGACACCTCCTAGCCCTAGGAGGGGCCGGGTGCCCCCATCATCCCGGAGGAATCTCCCCCGGTGCAGCCGGTGGGAGCAGGCGAGCGCGGTGCCGCGGCGGGGACACAATGGGGTCCTGTGCGTGCGCCAGGGCCCACACCACGCCCCGCGGCGGGGGACATTGGGCTATTGTGTGGCTCAGGGAGAACAACAGCAGCTGCGGCTGGTGGCTCTGAGCTCACCGGGCTGCCGCTGCCCCGCTCCCTGCAGCACGGCCCCCCCCTCCGTCCCAGGGCCGCTGTCCCGCTCTGAGCACCCCTCTCCCAACCCGATGGTCCTGGTCTCTGCCACCAGGAGGTCACCAGGCTGCCACGGGGACCTGGCTCCTCTTGTCCCTTAGTGATGCTCTGAGATGAAGTGGCAGGGCAGGTCATTGGGGTTTGCACCCCCTCATAGAATTGTTTAGGTTGGGAAAGCCCTTGATGCTCCCCCAGCCCAACCGCCCCCCTCCCCCTGCCATCCCACCCCCAAACCCTGGCCCTCAGCACCGCCTCTGCCCGGCTGTTAAATCCCCCCAGGGGTGGGGGACTCGACCCCTTCCCTGGGCAGCCCCTTCCAGCCCCTGACAGCCCTTTGGGGAAGGAATTGTTCCCAATGTCCAACCCTGGCACAACTTGAGGCCGTTTCCCCTCATCCCATCGCCCCTTCCCTGGGAGAAGAGACCAGGTCCCACCCGGGACCCCCTTGCTCCCCGGGGCCTCGCCGGTGCCGCGGGGAGGGGAGAGGCCCTGGGGTGACCCAGCACCGGCTGCCTGCGACCCATCAGTTGGCAACTGTGATTTTTGTGACGCCTGTCAGCTCCAGCCTCCTGCGCGGCAGCACCGCGCTGCCGGGAGCCGACGGGGCAGAAAGCGGGCGCTGGCTCGCTGAGCGTGCACGGGACACGGCCCCTGCTCGACGGGATGGGATGGGATGGAATGGGATGGGATGGGATGGGATGGAATGGGATGGGATGGGATGGGATGGGATGGGATGGGATGGGATGGGATGGGATGGGATGGGATGGTGGCTCCAGCGCACGGCAAGCGAGTGAACACAGGGCCAGTGCAATGGGTCCCGGGCTAGTGGGGTGCAATGCCAGTAGCGTCCGGCCAGTGCCTGCTGCAGGGGAGGGCAGGTCGTCGGGGCTGCACCCGCAGCCCCCCCAAAACCCCTCCATCCACACAGCACAGGGTGGGCATCTCGATGTGGGACCCAGCGTGCACGTGGGATGTGGCCGGCGCAACCGGTCGGTGCCCAGCACCCGGCGCAGGGCTGCAGCCGCAGCACCCGCAGGCAGCGTTCCGGCAGGCGGGCAGCGCTGGTCCAGTGCATTTATAGGGAGTGACAGAATGGGAGCAGGTCTCCATCCCCGATGTGTCAGGCCGTGTCGCTCCGGGCGCGTGCTGGGGACGCGTGTGGCTGTGGGAGCCGTGTGATGGAAGAGGGACGGAGCGTTAGGTTAAACCCGGCGGCTGCGTGGTCTTTCCTGGGTGGGCCCCCAGCAGCCCCGGGAAGCAGCGTGGCACCGTGGCCGTGCCCAGCGTGTGCCGCTGCAGCCTGGCACGCGTGCAAGCCCCCAGCCCGGCGATGGGGACAGGAGGGGCTTCTCATCCTGGCTGTCCCCTGCAGGAGCCTGGGGACGTGGTTCCATCCTGCTGGGCACCAGGCACTGGAGAGTGGGGCTGGGGACGGTGCAGCTCTGCCCCCAGCGATGCTCAAAGCACTCCGAGTGCAACAGGAACCAGGCAGGATGCGTCCCTTGCTATCTGAGCGTTCCGTTCCAGCCCTCGGCACACATTCGGCTCTGTTTAAGGCTGAGCAGCAGCCCCGGTGTGAGGGGGTTAACCCAGCTCCCGGGCAGCCCCCGCAGCCCCTGCTGCTCCCGAGGAGCTGGGGCCCGGAGGAAAAGCAGATGTCGGTGCAGAGGCAATTACGGGGGGGTGCAATGGGGGCCGGGGCTGAGCTCCCTGCAGCTGAGCTGCAGCACCAGGCAATCACGGCTGCAAATTGAGATCAGATGTGGGCAGCTTCTCTCTCTAAATGGAGGGCTTGGGGCTGCTGCCTGGGTTGGTTTTGCTCTGGTTTGAGGAGGAGGAGGAGGGTTTCTGAGTGCTGCTGGGGCCCAGGTTGGCTGTGGTGACCTGGAGAACGTGGTGCCTGTGCTTCCCTTGGTCAGGCAGCCCCTTGGTAGCTCTGCACCCTGCCTGTGCTCTGGAGGTGCCTCTTGCCGGAGCAGGGGTGATGCAGGAGCTGGTGGCTGGTGTGGAGAAGATCAGGTTTGACTTGGAGGCTGATGTGGAGCAGCAGCGAGGAGCTCAGCCCTTGCCCTTCCCGGGTATGGACAGTAAGTTGGGGACAGGACCCTGTGGCATCCTTGGAGGGTGACAGGGGGGCAGGAGGTGTTGGGGTTCTCCTCCTTGCTGGTGCTCCTGGCTCTTGCTTGCACCCACCATGGTGCCTCTGGTCCTGCCTCCTCCCTGGGCTCCTGCCCGAGGCCAGGCTGGCTCCGGGCATTGCTCCCTCAGGGATGCATCCTGCACAGCTCTGCGGGTGCTGCCGGTGGAGCGGGCTGGGGTGCTCTTGCCCCCGGTGGCACGGTGGCCCTGGCCCTGGCAGGTGAAGCTCTCCATCCCCTGCTTTCCCCCGCAGAGCTGGGGGCGGCTGTCTGCGAGTTCTTCCATCGAGGGCTGTGCACCAAGGGTGAGTGCTGGGAAGGGGTGGGGATGGGGCTGACACCACCCTGCAAGATCCTGGGGCTACCAGGGAGCAGGATAGGGCCCCTCTCCACTCCATGACCAGCCTGTGTCCATGGCAGGTCACTCCGTGGCCGTGTGGCCAGCAGGTTGGCAGGTTTTGACCCAAAATGCTAACACTGCTCAGAGTCCATCATTCCCCCTGGCCCTTTGGATGAATGCTCCTACATCTCCTGCACCGGGGAGGGCTTGGACACCTCCAGGGCAACCAGACCTTGGCAGTGCCCGGGGGACTGAGCACCCAGCGGGTGCTGCAAATTTCCTCCACATCCCGGAAAGCTCATGCTGGTGTGTCCCAAGCCGAGGAGCTGGGGGGTGCTGGGGCAGGGGGTCCCGAATGCAGGCAGGGGTGTGGGGGGCTGCGATGGCGGGGGCTGCAGGGTGCAGGCAGGCTCTGACGGTGGGTGTGTGCCGGGGCCAGGGGTGCTGTGTCCCTTTCGGCACGTCGGCAGGGAGAAGATGGTGGTGTGCAAGCACTGGCTGCGTGGGCTCTGCAAGAAGGGTGATGGGTGCGACTTCCTGCACGAGTACGACGCGGCCAAGATGCCCGAGTGCTATTTCTACTCCAAGTTTGGTAGGTGTGGGACTGGGCCCGGGACCGCAGCGAGCCTCTCCCACCCCAGCACCCATGTCCCTCCGGTCTGGCCTCGAGCAAGCGCTTGATGCCACCTCCTGTCTGTGGGAAGAAACGCCACTGGCACCCACCCAGGGTCACCATTCCCGGGGCCAAACCTGGGTGCTCCTGGGGCACCCCTGTTCCTCCCATCCAGCCCATCCCTGAGCACTTTCTGCTGCGTTTGGCTTGAGCGACCGCTGTCCCACCCGTCCCACCCCTTACTCCCACAGGCAAATGCAGCAACAAGGACTGTCCCTTCCTGCACATTGATGCCACCACCAGGACCATGGGCTGTCCCTGGTATGACCGCGGTTTCTGCAGGCACGGTGAGCTGTAAGGATGGATGGGTGCCGGGGCAAGCAGGGGCTGTCCGTGTTCCCTACCCACTAGCGATGGGGGATCTGGACCCCACTGCTCACCCGATCTCCTGCCACCTCTGAGGTGACCGAGCCAGAGTTGGGGTAAAGCACAGTGGGTTGTCTGGGGGCTGCCTGGGAGTGGGACTGGGTGCCGGGTGGGGATTTGGGCTTGGGGCAGCAAAGGCCCTGTAGAGCTGAAGGGGAAGGGGGCTGCTGGGGAAAGCTGGGCTCCCAAAATCCCTGCGGGGCAGGGGATGTTGTACTGTGTCCCCGCAAATGGGAACCTCTCCTCTGCACAGCAGGTCCCCTGTGCAAGTACAAGCACACGCAGAGGGTGCTGTGTGCCAACTACCTCGTTGGCTTCTGCCCAGAAGGACCCAAGTGCAAATTCATGCAGTACGTACGGGGCAGGCTGGGGGGAGCTCAGCACACAGCCAGTGGGGGACAGCGGGGACAGCCCCCTCTCCCAGGCTGCGGAGGTGGACGCGGCCCTTGCGGTGTCTGGGTTGAGGACAAGGGTGCTTGGGGTCCTTGCCTGAACTAACTGGACCCCTCTGGTCTCCTCTGGTGTCCAAACCGAGGTGGTGATGGCAGGGTTTGCAGGGGACAGCCCCGCTCCCCGTGGGGACGCCTGTACCAGCTGCTTGAGCCTTGGGACAGCTCTGAGAGGCTGTGGGAGCCATGGGGGGAACTGGGGGGACCGCTTGCTGTGCTGCAGGGAGTGACTGCCTGTCCTCTGTGTCCCCCTCCAGCCTCAAGGCCGGGTTGATGACGAGCAGAATGGATCCATCCAAGGTGATGCAGGGAAGGCCCTTTGCCATTCCCTCTTGAGCTGAAGCCCTTTTGCTCGGTGCCTCTGCCCCTTGGGGTGATGCCCCGGCTGCCCCTGCCCCACAGCTCTTGCTTCTGCCCCAGCTCTTGTGGGACAGCAGCTGCCAACTGCCCCTCCTGTCCCCCCAGGGAGCTGGCTGTGCTTGGGGGCTGGCACGGCTGGATCTGGCTGCCGGCGAGGAGAGTGGATGCAAGGACGTGCCACCCGTGGAGGCCCCTCTTCCAGTCCCTGGTGCCACCCAGCCCCTGATGGCACAGCTGGGGGACACCAGCAGCTGCCCCCCGGGCACACAGAGCCTGCTTGAACAAGGCATCTGCTTCAAGGTGAGGGGTTTGGGGACTGGGGGCAAGGGTCTGGCCTCAGAGGGCGGGTGAAGCGCTACGGTGAGGGGCAGCACATGGTGCGGGGACTCCCACAGCACTCTCAAACAGCTTCCTTGACTTGGGATGTCTGTCTGCTCCCCGGCGGTGTGTTCTTGGGGTGTGAAGTAGCAGGAAGGAGGCTCTACTTGGGTTGAAATAATCTGACTGCAAGTGAAGGGACTTCTGAGGTAGTAAGCACTTGGTGTGTGGTGGAACAGCCCTGGAGAGCAGCGAGTCCCTTGTGTCCCTCTGGGTTGGAGGTTTGTTGCGGTTGGAGGTCTCAGGATGCTGCTTGCAGGTGAGAGCTGTGCTGGAAGAAGGCATGGCTCTGTCAGCCCAGTTGCTGGGAAATGAACGTGTGGTTAACACAGCACTAGGTTGATCCGGCACAAAACCAATGCCTGCCTCTCCCTGTTCCCCCCCCAGTGTGGACAGAGAGGTCACTATACCAGTAAGTGTGGGAAGACTCAGCTGGAAATCCTGCTGGGGAAGTGACCTGAGTGCTCCTGCAGGGACCGTGGAAGGAGGACACCGTACAGCGCGATGGAGCCAGCCAGACGGCTACCGGGGCAGTTGCTGGACTTGAAAAGCTAGCTGGCTTTGCTCAGCACCGGCTCTCACAGGTCTTTGCAGAAGCAGCAGAGAAATCACAGCTTCCCTACAACGACTAAAACTGGACTCCTCACAGCTGCCTCGGTTCCCTCCTGCGCAGCTGGTGGCATGTGGACGGGGCGAGCAGGAGTGGTCACTGTGCAAGCACAGGTTTGAAGGGGTGCGGGACCAGCTCGTGCGGTGGTCCTGGGCAGACGAGGGTGTGGGTGTGCTAATCCCCTGTGAAGGGGGGGTGGTGAGAAGCACCATGTTGGAGAACACACAATACCAAGCAGGAAAGGAAAACTCACAAAAGCTTTTATTGCTGGGAAGAGGGAGCTTTTGGTGAGCACCCCTGACACAGTACTACTGCACCACTCTTTGAATAAAGAGCTCAGATTTTTTTTTTCCTAGGCTTTTTTTGTCTTGCCCTTCATGCCTGTAACATGACCAATCCTTTTCCAGACACGTTTGGTGACGGCAGGCTACAACTAGCACTCTCATAACTGTCCTCATTCGTCTGATGCAGACATTGGTTTGCCCTTTGGGCACAGCAGCTCATCCAATGGATTTTCTTTCTCCAGAAATAGGGCGCTGCGGTCTGAGCGCTGCTGCTTTCATGCCTCCACAAAGGTCCTTCCCTCCGAGCCTGGGCAGTCCCACCAGCGCCGTGCTGACAGCAAAGCAGGGGCTGGGGGCTCTTTTGGGAAGGGCCCTGCAGGGACCACCCTTCTCCTGCCTGTCAGCAGCAAACTCCACTGTGCTGGCTGTGGAGAGGGGTGAGTAGAAGATGGCTGTGCCAGGCACAGCTCCACTAACTTAAAGGGAATGGTTGTTCTGGCCTAACCCCACCCTGTGACAATCCATCACAAACCTCACTGCCAAACACTGACTACAACATACATGTTGATTAATCTATGTTAACAGCCCAACTCAAGAAGTTGTCCTGTGTCTGGGTGTCCCAAAGCAAGAGATTTGCAGACTACAGGAGCTCTACTGCATACTGACCTCTTAAGGGTGGCTCTAACGCTTTCTCCTTTCCATATTAAATACTGCCTGAACCGCAGAGCGGTGACCCCAGGCTGTTCCTGTCACCCCTCTGTCTGCAGGAGGGGAACTGAAAAGCAGCCCTTTCAACCATTAAAGAACCTGTCTCTGATGGTGAATGGGCCTCTGCTGATGTGAATCCCTGTTGGGACAGTGGTCCTGAGCACTCCGGCTGACTCCCAGTCAAATATTCGGGACCGTTCCTTGGGTGCTGTTCCAGCTCCTTCAGTGGTATTTACGCCAGCGATGACACTCTAGAAAAAACAGGGAGGGGGGAGAGAAGAAGTAGAAGAGCATTAGCACAGTGCTATGCTTGGGGATTACCTGAGTATGCTTTGCCCAGCAGTGATGAGCAGGAGCCTGACTGCAGCCTGCTCTGTTTATGTGCTGTAGAGCTGCGCATGAGAGCAAGTTCTGCTGGGGAAGCTACAGAAACACCAGTAAATCCCTTGTCAGTTATGAGTAAATCCAGGGAATGGGTGCTTAAGAGTTGGAACCTCTCCTCCCTCTGCTCTGTGCAGGGTTTAAAAGTGTTCCTGGCACTCTCCAGGGAGAAGCTGCCAATCAGCAATTGGTATTACCAACTTTAACTAAATTCCTTTGCCTACCTAAGCCAAGTCAGAATACTGTTCCCTGAGCTCTGATGTTCATCTTAAATGTGAAGTATTTGAACTATTTCAGACCTTGAATGGCGAACAGACTTTCCACCTGCTGCAAAAGGGGGAATTGCTTGAAATAAGACAGTTGTTACGAAGAAGGAAACCTTACTGATGTGCTGATAATTCCAGCCATAGCTGAGGAGGCAGTATCCAGCCAGCAGCATGGAGATCCCAGCCGGTCCGCCCCTCTTCACGTTGATGTATTTGTTGTAATAGCTGCTCCAGGCTGTTGGAACAGAAATGCAAGGGTCAAATCACATGCAGGTCCCGCGGAGTTCACTGGTTTCCATGTAACTTTCCAAAGCCAAATGGTTGGGTCTATTTTATTTACGTCTTTATAAAGACCCAGACTGGACACTTGGACCAGGCTGCAGCAAGTAGATCGGGTAAGCGAGACAATTCTGCCCCAAGAGCTGGGAATTTAGCCTTACCTTTCTGCACTCCTCCAAGCAGCCCCTGGGGAGACAAGTCACGGGTGGCCAGCCAGGCAGGCAGCTCCCCCAGCCTTACATCCATCAGGTGCCTTTCTGAGAGGGGACCTGCACAATGAGAAATCGGAGCAGTCAAAGGCAGGAAAGCAAGGGCAAAGTGTGTGGTGCTCTCGTGTTCCCTGCACTGGGCACGGAGTTTGGTATCTGGTACAGCTGCAAGAGGCTTGGGCCTGACTGCTCAGAAAGGAAGAGCAAATCGTCTCTCCCACAAAGTGAGCTGGCTCCACCAGCCCAAACGTGCAAGAGCCTGTCTTAAACCTAAATAGAAATGTAAATCATTGGTTTTGCAGGCTGGAGGGTTGGGCAGTTAACCCCCTTGGATCCTTCCTGGATCACTTTTTGGACAAGCCCAGCAGCTTAGCGTTTCCTAACCCTCCTCTCCCATTCACATCGGACAGTTTAGCCTGACAGTGCAGAAAATCTCGGCAGCAGAGACTCCTGCTCCTCATGTTACCTTGCTGTCCCTCTGAGAAATTGCCCTTTGGTGTCTTCATCATGATCCCCACGCCTTCTTGGAAAGGCTTCCCTGGAAAAATAGTCAGCCTGTCATAATTAGGATACAAGTCTGGAAACCATTCCAAGCCCACAGCACCTGCTGGCGTGCTCCTGCCAGAGGCCTGGGATAGACAGATGGGTTGGCTTTTGGAGGCGTGGAGCAGGAGCTGGTGCAGCGCCAGCTCTGAGTCCCTCCTCGCATTCAGGATGGGCTCAGAAACTACAGCCATCTGCTTCTTGCTCTCTTGAAGCTTTTGTATGCTGGTTAGGTAATTTTTGGATGTCCCTTCACTGTGACCTCTGAAACCCTCTCTCGCTGACAGATGGAGGTTCTTGGTATGCAAAGCAGGAAGAGGGGCTTTATGCTCCACACCAACTTCTAGATGCATCTGCTTCTCTTCTGTCAGAGTTTTGTCGGTTCCCTCCTGCTGAACGAGGTCACCAGGGCCACTTGTGCAGTCAGCTTCGGGGGGCTCCCTAAGCACGGGTACTTTTATTGCCTTTAAGCTACTGCCTTTCCCCCCCTTTGAGCTCGCAGACGCGTTCTCCGCAGCTCCGAGGCTGTGCGTCTCTGCGTTTGCCGTTTCTGGAACAGTTCTTCCCCCCCGTGGGTCGGGCTGGGCTGTGTCCGTGGGGTTGGCAGGGCTGCCTGGATCCGGCCCTTCCACAGGCGACCTGTCTGCGCTGTGGCTTCCCGCTGGAGCGCCCCGGCTCCTGGAACCGCTCTTCTCCCTGACCACCCTGGCGCGGTGCTTCTCTATGACTATTTGCACCCCGTTCCTCAGCCTTTCGGGTATATCTGTGACCTCCTCGGGGAGCAAATCAAGGGACTTGGCCACGTCCTGTACCGCGGGCTCCACCTTCCGCTCTGCGTTGCGTCCCTCGGGCTGGGGGCGAAGCCCGGAGCCGGACCCTCCACCCTGCTCGGCCGCGGCTGCCTTCCCCTTCCGGGCCGCCGCGCCGGGGCTGGGCGGCCGCTTGCTGCTCTTACCGGCCGCTGCCGCCCGCGGCCGGCTGCCTGCCCCCTGCCCGCCGGCAGGGCCTGCTCCGTCCGAGCCAGAGCCGCTCCTGGGCGCGGGGGGACCGGGGCCTGGGCCTGGGCCTGGGTTTGGGCGCGGGGCGGGGGCTGGGCTGGGCGCGGCCTTGCAGTGCGGGAGGTGGGAGCGGAGCCGCTTGAAGGGCCTGCGGCAGTGCGGGCACAGCTCCCGGCCCGGCGGGGCCGCGGCCATGGCGGCACCGCGCCCCCCGCCGCCGCTTTTCCGTTCAGGCGCCGTCGCTGCCGCCACCGCCCCCGGCGGGGGCTTCGGCCGCGCGCAGTGCGCATGCGCGCGCTCCCCGCCCCGGCGCACGTTGTGACGCAAGGGGGCGTGGCCGGCCCGGGGAGGGCGTTGCGCATGCGCAGGAGGCGGAGACGCCGGAAGCGGCGGTTGGAGCCGAGCGGGGGACGGCTCTCCTCAGCGGTGGGCGGCGGGCCGCGCCGGGCCAGGCCGCACCGTACCTCACCGAGCCGCCGCCGCCTCCCGCCGAGCCCAGCCCCAGCCCACCATGAGCTGCCGGCAGCCGCTGCCGAGCGAGCGGGGAGCGAGACAGAGGTGGGGATGAGCCGGGGTGGGGGAGGGGAGCGAGGCCTGAGGGGAGGCGGTGGTTGGGGAGCGGGCCCGGGGCGAGGGGCAGGGCCTAGGCCTGCGGGGGGCGGGGGGCCCTGGGGCACCGAAGGGGGAGGTTTCGAGTGGGGGGGGGGGGGGGGGAGGCAGGGAGGCGGGGGGGGGGGGGGGGCGGCTTACGCTGCCCCGGGGGCTTGGCTTGAGCGAGAGAGTGAGGGATGGGGGGAGAGGGGAGGAGCGGCCCCCTGATCTCTGGAAGGAGTTAAATTGCAGCGGTGGACGTTAAAGGTGTAGCCGGGGTGGGGGGGGCGTTTGTTTGCGTTCGGGAGATCAAAGGGGCGTAGGGAATGCAGAGGGTAGGGGGCCTCCCGGTGGGCCGGAGGGGCATTTCTCGGCTTGGTGGGGAAGGGGGGGTGGGGTAGGTCCTACCTGGGCGGAGGGCCTGGGCTCGGGGAGAAACAGGAGGGAGCGTGAAGCCCGTAGGAGCTGGGCTGTGAGTGCCTCAGGTTGGCCGTGGGGGATGGAGGCGGTGAATTTGCTCGTGGGCTGCAGGCGTTAAGGAGGGATCTAGAGGCCACACAAATGTGGAGCGAGGGGGTATGTGTGTGTGGTGTCTCTTCTAAGAAGAGTGGCCCTAGGAGAAGGAGAAGTCAACAAACTGTGGTGGACAATGGCTGAGAGTGCCGTGGGCTTCTGAGGGACGGGAGAGCTGGGAGGCAGCTCCTGGTCCGTAGGCGTGGACCAAATACTGGCAGCTGAGTCTGCTGCTGAAGCTTGTCTGTAAGAAAAGATTCAGTTAGAAATACCTCCCCTGAGTCTCTTTTGACTCATTTGCTTATGCATTCATTTTCAGCCACCAGAACAGCTCTGTTCTATATTTTGGATAGTGCGCATCATGCTGACGTCCTCGTTGACCTGTGGTGTTTGTATGGTGTGAAAAATTATGTATTAAAATGATGCGGACAGCAAGAGATGTTGGTTCATGGGGATTCTAGGTTGCTGCTGTTGGTCAGCTGCTGTGAAGCAGCGTTGATGTCATAAGAGGATGGCAAATACATCAGAAACAGGGAAGGATTTGTCTTCCATGAGGCGTTTTCTAAGAAAACTTTCCTTCCACACGGAAAATAATGGTGCTTGGGAATGTGACTTGACTTCAAATGCTGTCAGAGTGGAGAGACTAAAGTCATGACAGGCGCTAACTGCAGACTCATGTAAGCAGGATGAACGTAACTGGGTATTTATTGAAAGTGTGGTCACTGCCACTCTTCCCGGGTGCTTTTCTCAGCCTGTCAGATGTCATTCAAAGTCCCAGGCTTATTTTTAGGCATGCCTGAGTACTGAGAGCAGTTGCAAGGCTGAGAACTGTCAAATGATTGTATTTAGAAAGATGCTCAGCACTGGTTTTAATGGCAGGTGTGAGTCCGTGTCCCTTAAACTGATATGAAAATGTCAGCCTGGCTGCTTTGTGAGAAACGTGATAGTTTCTGCTCTTTTCTGTAGAGAACAGCTAAAAAGAGAATATGAAAGTCTGCAGCACATCAGAGGTTTAGATCCTTAATTTATCAAGCTTTCCTGCTTTTTTGGTAAAGTTGCCTTTAGAGAGCAAAACAGAAGGTATATCAGTAAGCTGATAATTTTTTTTTTTTTTCCTCTGTTCTCCCTGAACTTTCTTCAGGAAGAGGAGACGGAATGGCAATGAAGATGATGGTCATGTTCCCCAGACAAAACGTAATACCAGGAACACTGTCCTTCAGGATTCTTGGGACACTGAGGTGAGAGCCTTCTTGGGCAAATTCAGTTTCCTTTAATGCTGAATTTAAATAACAGTTGGAGTATTCTGTGAAGTTTTATTCATGGAGAGTACTTAATGAAAACACTTTTTTTTGCTTTGTGTATGAGGTCACTCCGTTACATACTTCAGAGATTGAAATCTGTAAAACAAGGTTTGGAAATCAGCATGTCTCCCAGTGAACCTGGTTATCTTTGGCCTGAATATTTCTGTTAATATATTTCAAGCACCGATGTGTAACACCCAAGTGAAGATACAAGAAAAGCATTTGCTGCCATTTCTAGTTTTGCTGTCTGAAATGAGGTGTAACGTATCCGGAACCGAGGAGATGACTGGGGTGGATTACAAGTGCGTGTGGTCACTTTGCCTGGCCGTCTACTTTTCCAACTTTGCATTTACTTACAGTAATGGGATTATTTGTGGCAGAAAGTCAAAAAGCATTCCAACTAGCGTGATACACAAAGCGCTGGTTGCAAGCAGTAGTGCTTATCTGATGTTTAAAAAATGCTCTGATAGAGCTCGTCGGTTCAAGCAAGTCTTGCTCGGTTACAGCTAAAGCACTTGAACTCAAGCTATTGGGTTTCTACTCATATTTGCCATGATCTTTTGCTGGACGTGGGATAAACCGACTCTTATTCTCTCATTGCTCACATGACAGGTGTTCTAGGATGGTGCAATTTGCTAGCTATGAGATTTCTTTTTTTAAAAAATGCTGATTTCCAAGCTGCTGCCAGATTTCCTGAATTGTTGCCTGTATTAATCATCTGAAAATTCACTGTATGCATTTCTAATAAGCAATGTAGTTCTGTTGCAAAATATTTATAGAAAAGAGCCTGCAGAGCAGAGGCTCCCTCCTGGTTTGTGTCCCTGGAAGTTAATGAAATGGGTTTCTTTTAAGGTTTTTGAAATAGCCTTGGTTCTTGTACAGCCCTCTCACTCTGAAGATTGGCTGTAATGAGTCATTACGAACTCTTGCAGTTATGTTGAACTATTAACTGTACTTTGCAGAAAATGTTTTGTGCTATGTAACTTAGAGCAACATCTCTTTTATCATAAGGTAATGGCTTCAAATGTATACTTACATGTAAGGTGATGCAAAGCTCTGTATCCCCCTGTTCCTTCTGTGAGGGAGACATTCTTTTAACCAACACACCATTGCACATAGCTGATGCGATAGTCAGTGATAATTGTGTGGAAAATGCTTTAATAGCTGAGGCATTCATCATGATGGAATTCGCTGTGATGAAAAATGTTCCTGGTTCGTGTGTTGCTGTTTTGCTGGAAGTAAGACTTGCTGGGATGAAGTAGTTTTTGCTTCTTGGGTATAACGGGTAGAACCATAAAGAGTTGCTTGCCATCTGACACTGAATCGCTTGTCCAACAGGTTAAACACCTCTTCGTTTGTAGAGTAGTTAATGGCTAAACGAGCTTTGTGGCGGGAGGAGGAAGAATTTAGTGTGGAACGAGGGATTGAAGTAGGACTAATGAAATTAAGAATATCAGGAAAAACCTTCATGGTGAGTGGCAGAAGCACCTTTGCTTGTCATATGAACACTTGGCGTTTGCCTGGGCAAAGCCACTAAAATGCAGAAATGGAAATGGTCTTGTAGTAGCCACACAAGCGTGGATGACCTTAACTCTGTCCTTAACGGCTGTTTTGTTTGGGGTGCCTGCAAGTGAACAGCACGGGCATGAACTGCCTGCCCCGCCACCAGCGAAATCAGTGCAGAGTTCAACTGCTGAAGCTAACATTAAGACTCCTGCTTCATGCATGCACTTGTGTTGTCAAAGTATGTTTTTAACACATTAAACCCTGACGTGCAGGCAAGGAGAATCTCTTACTGTTGACGCTGGAAGTGGAGGAATGCGCCTGCTGGAGACAGTTTTACAAAAATCAGTGTTCCCTTTCTTGAGGGAACAAAATCCACAATGTTGTCTACTGATGAATAGAGCTTTTTTTTTTCTGCTTTCTTTTTTGCTTGTTTTCTTGTAATGTTGGATCACTGAATTGAGCATGCCCAGAAATGCAGGCCATGAGATTAAATCAGTATTATTTCACTGTTTCTTTAAGGACTTCCTGTGCTTATAGCGCACAAGTGCTTCCGATTGATGTCACTTTGAAATTCTTGGCCATTTGTAATACTCTTTTTTTAGTTTCCTGATAGTTTGCCATTTGCAAAGGCAGCTCTTGCCGATTACAAATCCTCACTAGCTTTAGGATATTGAACTGGGAGAGACGATGCGTGTGCGAGAGCAATTTGTAACTTCAAACAGTACATGAGGAGAGAATTGCTTTTCATCTGAGGGCATACGCACACCTGCTTTTTGTGAAATGTTAGCTAAAGGACTGATTCCCTTTTGCCTTCCTTCAGTTGAAAGTTGACTGTTTTCTCATAGAGAGTGTGGTTTACTTGAGAACATAACCCCAGTATGAAAATCAGGCAGCTGTAATGCTAAACCTGAGCTTGGCTTTTGTCAGGATCTCTCTCAATTTTTTTTTTTTTTTGTCTTACTCTTCATAGCTGACAGCAGTATGTGTAAGATGAAGGGAGGTTTTTTTTCTTAGAGGCAGGTCAATTGTGGGCTGTTCTATGATGTTGCCCCTCAGTCCCTCACTTTGAATCCTGCTGTTGACATGAGCTAGATCTGATGCAAAAGGATATCGCTGTTTCCTGCCACTAGATAGCCCTTTCATCCACGGTAGGCAGCATCCTTGGCACCGACTGACTTTTACAGGAGGGAAACAGATTCTCTTCAATCTCTGTCAGCACTTCTTCTTGAAAAATTGCTATAACAATGTGCGATTCCTGCTCCTCCTGGAACAAACCGCTCCCACACCCCTAGGTGACAGCCACCCTGAGGATGACAGTAAACTTCTGCTTTGCAGTTCAGTCCGTGAACAGGCACACGACGAAAACGCTAGACTACAACTATAGCAAATGTTAAACGTTAGCAAAGCAGAGCATTTGCCGCTGCATTTCACTTCCCGCTCAGCCTGTCCTCCATTTACCAGGAGGTTAGCTGTGTTGTTTTCCCTGGTACTCGCTGTCCTGTACGTGGAGTTAGGCAGATTTGTAGTGGATCCTCTGAGAAGCCGGCTGCAAGCAGCCGCGCCGCTCACGGGAATGATGAGAATCTGCAGTTGTGCTCTGCAGCCTGGGGAATCACCGATGAAAAGCCCTTTGCTCTGGTTTTCCCTGGGAAGGAAGGGAGTCTGCAGTGTTCTGACTAGCTCTTTTCCTTCCCGAGTAACTTTCTTCTGCGGAGCCTCATTTCTTGTGGTTCCTCTTCGTTATTCTGACCCATGACAGGATCCCCCAGCTTAGAAATACCACTGCTGCATCTGTGGAGACTGCTGACGCACAGCAGCACTTGCTTTTCTCAAATCAAAGTTTTTTGCCTTGCATTGCAGCTATGCCACTCTACAGGATTACGCTATTGAGGAAGGGCTGGTCTTAAATTCTAATTCAAACCAGATTATGCCTCTGTTAAACTCCTCTTGAAAGATTTTGAGAGCGGCAGGGTCTGCATGGCTGTTTCTTAAGTTCCTGTCATGAATGATTGAGATGCTACATCACAGGTCAGCAGACTAATACATTTAACAGGACATTTGTTTGGACATTGTTTAAAGCGATGTTAAGAGGGACTAATGAGTCAGTTAAACTGTGAAGATGTCCTTTTGATACTTAAAGTACTCATAAACTTTCATTGGGCTACTTCCCTTTGCCCTTTTGCTTAAAACTTTGTTTCATTGTGTAGATGCCTGTCATTGCTGACATGATGACTTTAAGGATTCTTTTTTTGTCTAATTGTAGTCCAAATGCGTAACAGAATGTGCACCACAGCCTGGGGAAATGGTAGGTCTTTGACGTGATTTGGGCAATAAACGGGCTTCACGTGCTAGTGAATTTTTGCATTAGAGAAATGGAAATAAAGAGGGTCTGACAAACCAGATCTGTCAACAGCCTTAGATGTAGGAAGCACGTCCCAGGACACTGTCTTGGTTGTAAAAAAAAAAAAAAAAAAAAAAAAAAATTAGACCTGCATAAAATAATAATTACTAACAGCTCTAAAATGTTTGTTAAGATGTGAAACTTTAGCAGTTAAGTAATACTAGGTTCTCATTTCGATTTTTACCTTGATTTTCAGAAGGTGGCTGTAACGAAAAACAGTAAGGAACACAGACTAAAAGGAAACAAAGTGTCCTGTGCGGTGGGTTTCTCTCCAAGGCTGCTGTGACTTGTTCAGCGTAACAGCATTGCATTTCAATATTTGTGCTGCTATGCAAAATGAGATGGTCTAGCAGGCACCATTTCGCGGCTCCTCTCTGTCCTTCTGGTGTTCTCTCCCTCGCTAGTGTTAGCAGCAGTAGGAAGAGGAGCTGGTTGCTCGTGTAGTTACCTCTGCTGCTTCCTCAAGAATGACTTCACGTGTCTTCTGTTGTTTTCTCCTTGCTAGCTGAACCTAACATGCCAGCACGGGTGCAGCCGCGGTGCCGTTGGCTTGCTTGCTGTACTACAACAGAACTGAAGCATTTTTGGTCCTTAGCAAAACGAGGAAATTTATAGGGTTGAATTGTCACGATCGATCGTGGAATCAGTGCCGTGGGGTTTCCAGGCGACACTGAGATGTGGTCCACCTCGAATACTCACGCAGTGCCTTCCTGGGCCTTTCTCACTGCTCGCTGACAGCCATGTCGGGTGCAGTTTGCACCATTCTTCAGATTTCCCCCAAAGTGAGGCCTTCTGGGTGTGGTGCTGACTGTTAAATTACTGTGGACTTCTTTAAATTTGTCTTCCTCTGCTGTGGCCACCAAGCTTTGACTTCTGTGGTTTTAGTTTAATACTTACTAAAATGTGGGGTATTTTTTAGCTGTTGTCACTTATGCTGGCTGCTTTTGTGAATTTACTGCTTACGAGATGGCAAAGCAGCCGTTCTCTGATTCTTAAGCACCTAAATATTTGCAGTGTTATCCTGAACAGCATATTGCACAGTAATGAAATATTTCAGCTGTAACTAATGGAGCCGTTCATTAGCAGCCCCTAAAATGGTGTAAACCAAACAGTTTTATGTCTTTGAAACCCTGAAAATGATGGCTGATGCTCTTCAAATCATTACCATGAAATGTTGTTTATCCTAAATGCTGCAAATGAGCCCTGTCCTCTCTGTGACCTAAATCATGAGTTCTCTTTTTCTGCATGTGGAAGTCTTCGATGCCTGATGCTCTTTCACTGTCCTGTCAAGGAAATATTTATGGAAAACTGCCAGTTAACATTGCCATCCCAGAACCTAACTGGGAGAAGCATAATTGTATATATGTCAAGGTGTTCAAAGACTTAAAATGGGTATCGTGTTGCATTTATTTTTAACAGCCTGTTGCTTTGGATGCTTCAGATCTCATTTTAGAAAGATTGACTTGTAGGAAAACGCTTTGCATGGTGCTTACCTAAAATGTCTGCTAGAACAGAAGCGATAAACTTTTCCTCGTGCCCTGCCTGCCTTTACTGACACGTGCACTTCAGTAGGAATGTTCTTTATTTTCCAATTCTCGGATGAATTCAGCAAACTTCACTAGTGCTAACGTGGGTCATGGGGGCAGAGCTGGTGGGCCTAAAACTGAGGGATTGAACTCCAGAGTCCTGGAGGTCAGCGAACCTCCGGGTGAAGGCTTGCTCATCCCTTCAGCTCTGTGACGCTTTTTCGCGTGTTGCCAGTAACAGAAGCGATGAATGCCGAGAAAGCACTTGGTGGGTTTTTGTTAGTCCATCAGGCTGAACGTGAGCCTGGAAATCTGGAAGGGAGGGCCTCATTGTAAAGCTTGTTTGCTTAACTGTGGTGTTTTGTTACGGACAGGAGAGAAGCCTGTGTGATTTTGCTGTTAACCTTCTCTTTGTCTCAGTCCTCCAGCAGCGATAGCGGCAGCAGCAGCAGCAGCAGCTGTAGTAGCAGTAGCATCAACAGCCCTGACAGAGCGTGCAGTGCAGAAACCAGCCTAAACCCGATAATTGCAGGATCCAGTCCTGTCTCCTCTCAGTCCTTCCACGAGCAGTCTGCACTAAGCCAAGGTCCTTACTTCCACATCAACCAGATCCTGAAGGAGGCACACTTTCACAGCTTACAGAGCCGGGGACGCCTTCCTACATGATGAACCAGCAGTTCCCCGCCTTCTGTGAAGGGACAGCACTGTGTAGATTTGATATTTCAACTTAAAAGTTTGTTAAAATGGAATTGCACAAAACGCCTGTTGCCTTTTCAGTCTATATTTGAAATAACAGGTTAACAGGAAATTGTTTACTTGTGGTTTGCTGCACTATTGCAATGCAAAAGGGGCTTTGAAGCAATTTTTATAGGATTCTTTTTGGGGTGGCTATAAAGTGCGTGTCAAGAGGAGACCGAGGAATCCACATCTGTGTTATAGGATTGCAAAATGTCCAATTCCAATTGACTGCCTAATCTGTTTGTTAGCAATTTGTTGCTTTATGTAAAGTTCTCTCAAACGTTCATCTTCAGTTTTATAAGTCTTTTTTAATTTCAATAAACTAGTAAAAAATTTATTTGGCAACATAATTTTTTTGAGCATTTAGAGTTAATAAGACAGTAAGAATAGGTGCCGTCACTGGCATCCCCTAGGACTGCCCCAGCTCTGTGCGATGAGCCTTCTCTTGATCTTTACTGCTGCAGTACTGAAAAGAAAATGTGAAACTAGAACCAGGACAGTTTGGGCAGCCGTAGCCGAAATGTCAGGTGCCCCCTGGGTTCGCTGAGAGCAGCTTCGTGGTGCCTATGCAGGCAAGTGTAGGGTAGCCTGGGGAGGGGCTTTGGAAGGAGGAGGAGCCTTACATTGCTCCGGTACCCATTTCTAGCTGTGAAATGGTTTGTTTTCTGTTACAGTGCGGAGGGGTTTTTTTCCCCTCTTTAATTAGACTTTAATGTTAATGACTGCTAAGGAATAGGAGGTGAAAGAGTAGCTACACAAGGACAATCCTGACCTGTGCCTGGTTCAAGGGGCATACTACGATCTAGCCAAGGATGGAAAAGGACTTCTCTTGTGACAATACCAGCGAAGGCGTCACTGCTCCCTGCCAAGGGGCGAGAGCCATCTCTATGAAGACAAATACACAGACAAACCTTTTTATTTTTTATTGCATCACTTGGTCATGCCAGAAAGCCATCCCAGCTTGAAGAGAGAAGGTGCAGCTGTGTCTTCCTCCTCGGTTACAAGCTGCCTGAACAAAGAGCCGGGGCGGGATGCCTCGTCTTCTGCTCTTGTGAGCACAGGAGGTGGAACCTGGTAGTTTTTAAACACAAAAGCGTCAGTGGCTATTACAGCATACCTTTGACTTACTCCATACCCTCGTCTATAGCAGCTGTGAGGACACTACAGCAGAACAGCTCTTCCTAGCCAACTTGAGCTTGAACTGCACTCTAAGCAGCGTCACTCCTGGTGGTTAGTGACAGGCAGCCAGAAGCAGCCCTAACTGGCAGAAGCACAGCACCTTGCCGCTGTTAACAACAGGTAACTTTGCAGATGTCATTCACTGCTCCAAAAAAAAAATAAAATCATTCTGAACTGCAGGGAAGGGGCAAGGGGGTAACAGCATGGTAGAAGTACAGCTTGCAGAGCGCTGTTCTTAAGTAACTAGAGACTTTAACCTCTCCTGAACTGTTTCAGCAGAAAAGGATGAAGCATCTCTTGGGGACTCTGAGAAGTGTGGCTG
Source organism: Butorides virescens (assembly GCA_017310255.1). Taxonomy (NCBI): domain Eukaryota; kingdom Metazoa; phylum Chordata; class Aves; order Pelecaniformes; family Ardeidae; genus Butorides; species Butorides virescens. Next base: position 43,004 of record JADKXX010011012.1, on the reverse strand, counting down.
GTGCAGGACGTACGTGTTCCACCACAGCAGGCGAGGGGAGTGGTAGGAGCGAGCCAAACAGCACTGCACAATCCTACGCTCTACTACAGCTGAGGTGTAAGAGGTAAAGAATACCTTTATTGTGAAGCTTTGGGCTTTTAAACAACCCTTACGCTATGTCTGGTCCTTAATGCTTCCGAGTAACGGAGACCAAGAGTTGCAGAGTAAACATCAGCATCTCAAGTAACACTCTGCTCTGATAAAACCAGACCTTGACTCTTCTGTCCCAGCTGAAAAGACAGCCCCACAGCTGGATTATTGGGTTAAAAATAGCTAAAGGAAACAGATTATGAATTACTGCTTCCTGTAGCGGCGAGGTATTCCTTGGCTCTCTCAATCCTCAGCATAGAGAACTCCATTGAAGCGGATGTTTTAAACCGGGGGGAAAAGTAGCAACATAATGGTTGTCTACTGCTAAAACTCAGAAACAGGACAACACAGAGCCTTTGCAAGAGAAGCAAACCACTCCGGTCACACAGATTTAAATACCCAAGCCAGGCTCCGTCAGGAGTTAAAGGTCAGCATCGCACTGGAAAGGAGTTCCAATAATTAGCTAGTATTCTTCAACGTTTCTTGCAGCCATCTCTAAATGAATTGTCTTTTATGCATTGATCTCAAAATGCCTCACCTGCCTAAGTCTTCATGGCGTTTTCATGGTGGTTATTGCCTATGTTTTACCATAGAGCAGTGGGCCCCAAATACACAGGGGCCATCAGGGGGATTTCTTTTTTTTTGAGGGTCAAGGGGAAATCCAAACCATCTTGTGCTGTGTTGCCATAATAGTTCTCTCATTTTACCGAAAATAAAAATCAGGTTAAATATTAACTGTTTGGCTACTTTCTTCTTTCCCTGCAAGTTCTGGTGTTGGTGGGAGAATGAGTACTGGCAAAAAGTTAGTACGGCTCAGTTTTACCCACCTGAGCTCTCTCTGTGCTCCTGGTAGCAGACTTGCTCTTTCGTGAGCTCGACATGCTCAGCGGCAGAAGTCCAAATCTTAAGAGACAGAAGAAAGGAATGACGGCCGGTCACAGGGAAGCAGCAATCCTAGACCCGCTTCCCAAAGAGACCTGAGAATGCACAGAAGAGCCCAGTACCTTACCTGATCTGGCTGGATGCTAACGGCAAGATGTTGTGGAGTTCCTGGGAGCTCAGAGCCCCGCTCCTGCTGGCGTACTGGTTCTCTGTCCCAGTCAGCAAGCCGAAGAGAACCTGGAAGGCACGAAGGAGCTGTTTGTATCTGGTGGCAGCTGCAGAGCTGAGCACACAATAAAACTGAACACGGACCGATTCGCCAGCAGTGTAAGTCTGAACACGAAGCATCTCCCTTCCCCCTTTAACTCTTGCTTTTAATCGGTGCTGCTCGTTATTACCATAGTTGAGTTCTAGGTCTGTCTCAGCACTACTTAACCCAATTAGCATTGCACAGGCTCCAGTGAATCCTGTTAGATAAAGTTCAGGCAACTCCGCGCACGATTATGTGCCGTGCAGCCAGCTCAGCAAGCTCCTCTTATCTTCAGCTGGCATTAAATACTCTTCCTGTTCCTGAGTAAGTGCTGGTGGTTATCTTTAGGCATTAAGCACTTCATAAAGCCACCCCAGCTGCCCTTCAAAACGTGTTTTGCAGCCCTGCTTCCTGATCCATCCCTTCCTTTTCCTTCAACTTACGGAGGTTCGCTGAACCAGGCGATTGAGGTTGCTGTTCAAGTGTGGAGTGAAAACGTCCAAGTCAAACGGATCTATGTGTCCCTCCAGGAAGTCAGCCACCTTCTCGAGCCTGCAAGCAGAGCAGAGGCCTGTCAGGGGTGACATCCTAGCGACGGCTGCTGATGCCAACAGGGTGGTTTCACTGGTCCCTCTGAAACAGCGAAAAGGCTTGGCCCTAAGAGGCGACTGAGCAAAACGGGAATCGCTCCGCAGAACGGCAGCTGCCAAAGGGTTTCTTGCTATTCCACAGCCTCCAGCATCTGCTGTCGCAGGGGAACCTTTTCCCTGTGATACGTCTCAGAGAGAGATGCCTCAGTGCTCAAGACTGGAGCATACACAAGGTTTTAACTCTCAGGTGGGAGCTTAACTGTTCCCTCCGGGCATCCTCCGACAGTATCCCTGCCACCATACGGACACGCTGTGTATGCAAGCAGGGGGACCAGCCTGCTGTTTCCGAGCTCTCGGCTGCAGAATCCCACCCCTCCTTCTGTATTTTGAGGATGAGCTTAGTGTCAGAGCTGAGTCTACGTTGCCCCTCTCCCGTGAGGCCCAAAGGCACCACTCCTGCAGCGTTCTCCTGACAGCCGCTAAGGACGTTGGTTTAAACCATTTTAGGGCCCCACAAACTACTGCTACTGTCTGAACCCCAGAACTGCACCGCACCCGGAGTCGTGCTTGGTCCTGCTGGTTTTTGCTTCCTCGCTCTTCGCCGTCAAGATGATACTCAGGTACCGCAGATCGTAGAGTAACTGCAGAGCTCGGTTCTGGGTCATGGGGAAGGTGCCCGCTTTCTGCAAGTAGGACAGTCAGGACCAGGGCTCCTCACTCGCACTGAGGGAGGGCTGTCAAAGGGCTGCTTCAGGGGAAACATTTGGAAACACCAGCACCGAGAAACAACCAACCCAACTGAACCATTCTGAGCACGCAATCTGGTGTCTGATCCCTTTTTGCCTCATTTTTGGGGGAAGGCAGGGGAAGAACATACTCATCCCTTCCAACTCTCACAGGCAGACATTTTCCGTTCCGAGGGACACCGCGTGCCCAGTGACCCTCCCGTCCCACGCCAGCCGGAGCAAGGGCTGATCCTGCTCACGTACCTTCTCCTGCTTCTCTTCCACAAGCTTTTCATAGGCAGCAAGCACTTCGGCCATGCAGGTCCTCAGCAACTCCTGCAAGGTGACTTTTGGAAGAGTGTGACCACCGACCCGGTTCACCTCTTGACACAGGCTGAAGAGGAGGCATTGGACGTACCAGGATGGCTGTTTAAGAAAACAGGGTTATTTTCACGTGCTCTGTAAGCTACATTAGCTTTATCAGCAGCACAACATCTCTTCAGTTCTCGTGATGTGAGCTTCCTACTTCCTCAGCAACCACAAACCTCTGCTGCTGAGACCTTCCTGCCCCCATCGCATGGCTCAGGTATCTCACGTGGTTTTATTTACTGACACACCAGACTTTTGGTTATAGCAGTCCTCAGAGTCCCACAAGTACTTTTACCAGAGATATTCACCTGAGCGTAGTCAGATCAGAATTGCTTGTGCCTCTTCTGTCACCACTGAGCCTGCTCTGACCACCCACTACCCGGGCTCGTTATTTACTCCCTCGCTCTTCTCCTGGGCCTCCCAGCTATCCCGAGCTCTCATCCGGATGCTTTTTCCTTCAGAATTAACAAATTCACCTTGTAAGATTCACTATGAAAGACTATTGCCCTGTCCAGCCCCTCCTCTCCCTCCACACGATTGCCACCTGCTTTGTCACTGCACGTGTCACTCCTGCACCGCCACCACGCCTAAGGAGAGCTGCAAGCCTCGGTTCTCCCCGTTGTTGTAGCCCTGTCCTCCAGTGCATCCAATTTCCACGAAAACCCACCCCTGGGGGCCTCTGCGTACAAACCAGGCACAAGTCTTCCTTTAGCTCAGTTTTACAGGATCTGGGCCAATCTTACTCATTTGAATACACAGCAGCAACTATCTAATTTCCTTCCTCTGAACTCTGTCCTTAGGAGGTGAGTATCAAAGAGCAAATAAGAGCACCAGGGAGTGTTTGTCCTCTGCTCGTAACACCAGGCAAACTCTGCAGCAGGCCAGCAGCGTTTGGCAAAGCAGTGGGTTTGGAAATCAGTGTTTTTCTCCCCCCTGCAGACTGCTCCTCTGTGTTTGCCGAGAGGACGTTTCTCATACCTGCACAGGCAGCCGGATCTTTGATGTTACGCAGTTTCCAGACTCCGTTTCCTCCTGAATTTCAATTTCATCCCAGTTGGTGGCTGCGGCCAAGACAGAGCCAGCTGTGTCGAGCAGCAACGTGTGGGTAAAGCACTGAACCAGACCCTAGAGCACCAAAACACAAAAGCACCCAGTCACAGACAGCTCTAATGGGAGCACCAAAGGAAGAGCAGCCTGCTCCTGCCTGCGGAGAAACCAACCTCCCACATCCCCCTGCTCCTCCCAAAGTGAATTCCATGGAGACCATCCCACTGGATGCCACCTCCGAGCTGCCGCCGCCTCCTCTCCCTGCAGGCTCACCGAGCAGCACAGCAGCAGCCCGGCGAGCTCTCAGCAGCCAGCTAAGGAGCAGCAGCGCTGACCGCAGGGAGCTGAGCGAGCGACACCCACGCAGGAAGCAGCTGTGACAAGAGAAACAGCTCCTTACTTTGGTGACAGCTGAGCTCCAGATCTGGTAAGCAAACAGGCTCTGCTGCAGGAGCTCTGCCTTCACCCCCTGCCACTTGGCCTGCGCGGGGGTCACTTCCTGGGCTTTCCCCTTCCCCAGCTTCTTGGTGGAGCGGGTTTCCTTCAGCGCCATCTCCGTGCTGCCCGACTGGCCCAGGATACACTGCTTCAGGTGAGGGCAGAGCTCGGTCAGGGACTGGCAGAGTCTCGCCATGAAGAGGACGGCATTGAGTCTGGCATCGCTGGGAGCGTCCGCCTGCCCCCCCAGCAGGCTCTGGGCACTCTGGAGCTCATCGCGCACGCAGCCCAGCACGTGGTGGATGCAGGCGACGCAGTGGTCACGGAGCAGCCCCTCCACCGTGCCAGCGTCGGCGTAGCGGTCAAAGGCAGAGCGCGGCTGCACCGCGGGAGCAGCCTCCTTGGCAGCCGAGGAGTCCGCGGGCAGGTAGCACAGGAGATCATCCACCCTGGCCTTCAGCTTGGAGTCCAGAGCCGAGCAGAAGCTCTGCACGCACGGCGTGAGCGCCTGGGCCTTCATGGACAGGCCGCTCTTGGCGAACTGGCCGCGGTTTGCCACGTTGACCCAAGCGGCGTCGGAAGGCAGGTCGCTGGAGCTCTCTGACCACAGGAACAGGGCCGCGTTGTGTTCAAACTGGACGTGCTTGCTCAGGGCAGAGGTGCCAGGTTTGACTTCAAGTTCCTGCAGAGCTAAGGTGAGAAGCTGTTTGGAGCTGCTCGAGATGGAGTCAAACCCTTCTTTGGTCAATGTCTGGAAGAAAAGCAGGAGGAAAAAAAAAAAAGACCTTTTACATGTGCCTCCTGCCACCCAGCACTTAAAATACATTCTTAGTGCTGCTAACAGGCACCACTGTTGGAGGCAAGAAGAGGGGGCACAGAGCAAGGCTCCCCACCTCTAGCCTGTCCAGGAAGAGCTGCTGCAGCAGGTCCTCCCAGAAGGAAGCAGGCTTGTCCAAAAGGCGACGGCACACCGCCTCCCAGTTCTGGCTTATGGACTCGCTCGTCAGCAGCTCCCACACCGCGTCGCGAATCCCCGCGAGGCCTTTCATGCTCTTCACGTAGACGAGCAGGTTGCTGACCCCGGCCCTGATGTCGTCACTGCACCTGCAGGGAACATTTCACTTCAGTCTGACTTGCTCAGACACAGCCCCGGGAAAGGCAGGAGAGAACCTCGGCTACATCCAGGTGGGGGAATTCTTAACCTGGCGGTAAGAGGCTCTGCCTGCAGAATCTCCTGCGGGGCTGAGGATCCCTTTGCCTCTCAGTGAGGCATCTACACCCTGACTCCCAGGCTGGGGCCCCGTGGGAAAGCCATGTGCCCACAGGCAGCAACCCTGGGCTCTGGCGGGTGTTGAAGCCAGGAGCACTGCACCCCAGGAATGCCAGCAGGCAGGGAGGACGGGTGGGGGCTCTGGGAAGAAGGGTGGCTGGGGAAACATCCCATGGCCAGTGAGCACATCATGGGGGCCGCAGCTGATGCAGGGACCAGCTGGCTCCATCAGATAACGACAGAGGACTGACAAGGCTGTGAGGGGGCAGGCAGGGCTGCTAGGCTGTCCCCATCCACAGAGCAAGGCAAGGTGGGAAGGGGCGGAGCTGGCAACGCTATAAAGTGGGGCTGGCTGCCCCCACGCAGTCCAGGGAAGGGCAGCGAGGAGGAAAGAGGTGCTGGACCAGGAGCCAAATGAGCCAGGTAAGGGATTTTTCTTCTCATTTACTCTGCACTTGTTTGCTGGCGGTTAGGGCAGCGTGAAGCAGCTCTAGACAAATATCTTTGTGCAGCCCGCTGGTCTGTTATATCAGAGCGTTACAGCCTGGCTGGTCAGGGGGTGCTAGGCTGCCTCTGGCCGTTTTACTGCTGGGGAGAGGGGTTGCTGGGCAAGAAGCCAGCAGAAGGCGCAGCCTGGCTGGACCGAGCGAGGAAGTAGGCGAGCTTGGGTTTGCTTTGTGTGGCTGCCTTGGCCCGGAGGCCGTGTGGTGTCTGGGAGAGCCCTGCGAAGGGCGACGCTGTCACACTCACATGGCGATCCACTTCTGCAGCGTGTCTCTGAGGTAGTCCTGGCTGATGGGGTGTGCCAGGGTCCGCAGGGCCGGCTGGAACTCCACCACGGATTCCGGGAGGTACCTGAACCAGCTGCTCAGCTTCACCCCGTCCTCCAGAACACCACCTCTCCCTAGAAGCACACGGGGTTGGGGGGAAATCAGCCCAGCACAGGGGTGGCCTCCTGCCTGCAAACCTGGGCAAGTGGAGGCCCAACATGGAGCCAGCTGGGGACTCACCTGCTGGGTGCTGGGCCGTGGTGCTCTCCAGGGTTGAGAAGAGCAAGCCGCAGGGCAGGGCTGGATCCGGTGGCATCCCCTCAGGCACGGTGTAGAAGAGAGCATGAGCCTGGTACAGGGTAGTGGTTAGGAGCTCCATCAGTGAGCACACCTGAGCTTTTATACCTGCACCTGTGGAGAAATGTCTTTCAGCCGAGGCAGCCCTGTGTTTCAAGGCCTGCAGTTATAGCAAAACCTTCCAGGGAAAGGCTGGAGGGCAAAGGACTTGGCCCCAGGCATCTCCTGCTGCCCCATTATAGATGGACTTGGCTTAAGACCCTCGACACCGTTAGTTTTTGTGGCGTTTTGCTGCTGTAGCAAAACGCTGCCAGTGGTAGTGCGATGTGGTCGCGTCCCCACCATCGTGAGCTTTATGGGACTCGCTCAGCTGCTCTTCTGCAGGGCAAGAGAGGTGAGGCGAAGGGGGTACCCTGACTTTAAAAAGCAGGCAGCCCATCGTACTGACCGTGGTGTGGCTGGTTGAGCAGCTGCTGAATGGCCAGCTTCCTGGCCAGGAGGAAGTCGGCAAGGGCCTGGCGTGGAGAGCTGTCCTCCAGGAGCATGATGGCACACAGGGCTTCTGCCACCGCCTGGTCCGACGCGGTCTGGCTCTTCAGCAGGGACTTGCTCTCCTGCAGGATGGTGGATCTGGCAAGGGAATGAGGTGGACAGTCACCAGACTCGGTGCTTGACCGAGACATTCAGGTGTGGTTATGTGATCACCCACCACGCAAGGAGGTTGTTCCCCATGCAGGCGTGGGACTATCTGGGTGTCAGGGGACTGGGGGAGGCGTTCTTGCTCCATGGGGCTGGGGGGCTGGCAGTGAGAGCCTTGGGGCAGCACTGGGGTCTCGGGTCATAGAATCGCAGTGACGTGCGGAAAGGGACCTTCAAAGATCATCCAGCCCAACCTATGTGCTGATGGCCGGGCCATCTTCCACTAGACTGGGTTGCTCAAAGCTCCTGACCGTGACAACTTCCAACGATGGGGCATTCCCCGCTTCCCTAGGAACGCATCCCACCGCCCTCCTCGCACAATGTTTCTTCCCGACGGATGCCGAGGAGCCCGCCACGGCCCACCCGGCCCACCTGAGGTGGCTGGCGGCGGCCACTTGCCGCAGGAGGATGGGGAAGCGGGCGAGGACGGGGCTGCCGCGGGCGCGGGGTGCGTCGAGCTGGAGCTGGCGGCGGAGGTGGCCGCCGAGCAGGTGGAGCCGGGCGGCGGGCAGGTACCGGCCGGCCTCCACGGCGCCCCACACCTTCTCGGGGACATCCAGCAGCAGCTTCAGCTGCGCCGCCGCCCGGTAGAAGCTCTCCTGAGCCGGCGGCCGAGCCTGGACGGGGCGGGGGGGAAAAGAAGAGCTCAGAGGGGCTCCGGGCCCGCCCCCCGCCCCCCCGCCCCGCCGCAGCCCCTCGCCCCCCTCACCGGCGCCGCGGGACCGGGCCGGGCCGCGCCGCCCCGCTGCAGGCCCCGCACGGCGCCCAGGAGGCGCTCGGCGCTGAGGCGCATCTCGGCGATGGTGTCGGCCGCTTCGATGAGGTCGCGGTAGCGCTCGCCCACCATCTGCCGCACTTCCTCCCGCTTCTGCTCGATACCGGCCCGCAGCCGCCGCTCCACCGCCCGCAGCTCGGCCGCCGTGTGCGCCTCGAACAGCGCCTCGGCCTCCGCGCCCCGCGCCGCCATGGCCGCTCCAGCCCGGAACCGGGGCGGCGCTGACGTGGACGCCGACGCCGCCATCTTTGCGACGGGAAGGGGAGGGCGCTTCCGGGCAGGGCGCCGCCATCTTTGTGCCGGGCAGAGCCGCGCCCGGGCGCCGTCGCCATGGCGACGCGGCGCGGTGGTGGGGGGTGTGTGTGTGTGTGGCGAAAACACCGCTTTAATATTTATTTATTTTGCCCGTTTCCCGGGGAAATGGGCCGGTTATCGCGTCCTGCGGGTGCCGCTCTCGCTCCGCACACCCCCGGAGGCCCCTCCGGTGGCGGGGGGGTGGGCTGCGGCCCGGTTGGCTCTAACGGGGCGGGCCGCGGCCCTGCCTCAGCCCGGGGGGGCTCTCGCTGCACCCCCCCCCCCCCCGCCCCATCTGCCCTGGAGGGGACCGGCCCGGAGCACCCCCAGCCCCGAGGCGGCGGGAGCTGTGGGGGGCCGGGCCCGCGGTTCTGTGCCCGGTGGGGTGGGGTTGGGTTGGAGGGCTCAGCCTGGGAGGGGGGCGGCTGTGGGCCCCCCCCGGGTTGGGGGGCTCAGCCCGGGAGGGGGGCGGCTGAGGGCCCCCCCCACAGCCCCGCTCCACGTGCCAAGGCTTTCCCCCCAAAATGCTTTCAGCAAAAACGCCGCTGCCCCCATCTGATGCTGTTTTACCAAAAAAATAATAGTGCTGCTCTTGCTCAGGCTTGGCGAAATCACGGGGAGCGTGGCTGGGGTGGGGGGGCACGGCTGGAACGCACCCCCGGGGGCAGAAAAGCCCCTCGGATCAGTGGTTTCCCTCTCCCCTCTTCTTTTGCGTCGCTCCAACCCGCGATACCCACGTGTCACCTCGCGTATTTTCAGCCTGCGGAGGCAGAACGAAATCGGGGCGCTCGGGTTTTTATTTGCAAAACCTCCCCTGGGCGGTTACTGCCCAGAAATGTCTCAGCCTTCGTGTCAGGACTTCTTAAAATATTTCCCTGACCGAAACCCAGCGCCAACCCCCCCTGCATACACGCGGTTACGTACAGCCTGAGCAGGCGGCCTCCCCGGAGCCGACCTACCTGTTCGGCCCCGATCCTGACTCAGCCAGCGACAAGCGCGGTCGCTGCTTTCTTATGCACGCTGGTTCCTGGAGGGGGAATCATAAAATCTCTTTGGTTGGAAAAGCCCTTTAAGATCATCGAGTCCAACCTTTAACCCAACCCTGCCATCTCACCACTAAACCCTGTCCCACCCCCCCCCCACTGGGGATGCTGGCGTAAGGAGAGCGCGTGGTCCTGGGGGTGAGGCTTGCTGGGGCTTTGCTGGTAGAGGTTGTATTCGGATCCTATCAACCCCTCTCTGTGTTGCAAATTGTGGGGTTGGGGGGGGAAAGGAAAAAAAAAAAAATCGTAGGTGTTCTGGAGCGAGGGGGTTTATTTGTGTGGAAGCTGTTGATGGCAAAGCTGGCCTGGGCAGCTGCTCAGAGCCGAACTTTCCGTTCATAGCGGAGCCAATTTCCTTACGTCTGCGTGCGTCCCCCGCGATGCACATCTTCTCTGAGCGTTCACCCCCCCTCCCTGTGCTGGTGTCTCCAGCAGACTAAACCTCTGGCACTTTACACGCCCTTGAATTCATCCAAACCAGCCCCGAGGTGTTGCCATCTTGGGAAGAGAAGCTTTTCCCTTCTGGCCGTCCAGACCAAGTTTCCGCGACCCCTGGTACCTGAAGAGCTCCCTGTGCCCGTGCCCCACCTGGTTGAGAGGCTGGCACAGCTGTGTCTGTGCCTCAGCACCCCGAGATTTTGCTGACCAGGGAGCAATCTTGTGGGTTTTTTGGGCAAATGCAGCTCTCCTGCTGCATGGACCCTCCCGAAGCTGAGACCACCCGACGGGTGAAGAACCAGCTGTGGTGCTCACCAACGGGGAGATGGATGGGGAGGGGGAAGAACTGGTTTTGGGAGAGGGACTGAGTGCGAGCCATCCCTCGGTGGGGCTCCAGGGTTGGTGCCTCTTCTCCTCCCGGGGAAGAATCCAAACCTTGGTTACACGCCACGGCTCCCACCTAGCTCCGACACACGCACACAGAGCCAGAAACTGTAGGAAAAATTTTTTTTTTTTTTTTTACTTCCCTCCCACCCCAACCCGCGCCTCCCTCCCCGTGGCACAGACCGTGGCAGTCGGGAGCCTTCGCCGCGGGAAGGTTTAGTTCCACACCGAGATATCGAGAAACAATTGCTACGGAGGAAAGCAAGACTTAAAGCGGGGAAACGCTCTCCGGCGCGTCCCAGTCACAACGTGTCGTACAGCAGACCCACGCACACTACACAGAGCACAGCCACAGGGGAGCGTATGTACAGGTGGGCAGCGTGGCGCGGTGCTGCTGGGGGGGGGGACACACACGACCCCCCCCGGATCGCTACAGCCCCGGCTGGGCAGGGAAGGGCTCCTGTGTTTGGTAGAGACTAAAGCTCACCTTCCCTTGCCCCGCAGAAGTCGTCTGTCAACGTGGGAGCAGCCTCCGCGGTCCCTCCTGGCTTCTGCACGGTGCCACCAGCCCCACGGCACGCGGGGAGGGCCAGGGGGAGCGCAGGGACCCCCAGGGGGCTGCGTCCGACTCGCTCCTGCCTGCGCGGGCAGGGGCTGCAGTGTCCCCATAGTGTCAGTATAACAAATGCCTTTGCCGGAATGTCCAGTATATACACATATGTACAATCCCCCACCCCGTCCCTCCTCCTGGCCATGCAGCGTGGGGTGGGATGGCTGGGGTGCCCAGGCTTTGCATCCCTCCTCTCCTTCTGGTCAGGACATGGCTCGAGGCAGGTTCCCCCAAATCTCAGCTGGAGCCTGGCTGTCCTCCTGCCCTGTTTTTTTGCAGTCTGGGTCCTGGAGCAAGCAGGGAGCGGGCTGAAATCCATCACGAGACACTGGTGTGAGGCTGGCAGGGAAGAGCAGAGGTGTCCTGGGGTCGGGAAGCAGCAGGTCTCATTTCAGATCTTCAGAACTGGAAGGCTGGTTTGGGGTCTGCTGTGCCCTTTGCTGGCGATTCCCCCTTTGAGCAGCCCTGGGCAGGGCATGCGGCCGGTGCAGCCCCGGCCGAGGGGATGGAGACTCTCCCTGAGCGGTTTGAAATCAGCTTGTTCACAGCAAGGGCTGCAACAACCCCGGGAGATGTGAGAGTCGAGCCCTGCGCTAACGCAGCGGCACGGATCCGGAGCCTGGGAGCTCTCGTTGCAGGGGATGGAGCTGGCTGGGGATTGTGGGCTGCACGCTGGCCCGTGAGGCCACCGGGAAGGGACCTCTCCGTCGGGACAGAGAGTCAGGAAGCCCTCCAGAGACGTGCCAGTGCGGTTCATTAGGAGATGATTATTTTAAAGAAGTCCAAGGCAGCTTTGGTGCTGATATCAGGAGCTGTAGAGATGCAACAGGAAGGCTCCAGGTCCAAACCCAGCCTCTCCCTGCCCATCAGAGCGGGGTTTGGCTATCGAGCGCCGGGGGAGCACTGGCCAGCACAGCGCCAGGACCCAGGCTTGGTCCAAGGTGGGCACGGTGGGAAGCGTGCGCGGTGCCCCACTGCAGCACCAGGCTTTAAGCCCCTGGCCCCCAAGGATGCGGGGGCAGCAAGGATGCCTCCATGCAGGTCAATCCCGTGGGGGCTCGGGGGAGCTGCGGAGCCACCCCTCCTCTTTGCCAGGGCAACTCATCTGCGGGGGGGGGGGGAAGGCTGTGGTGGGGAGGAGAAGGGGAGTTGGTTTCTCATGGGTTTTGGGGGGGCACGCAGGTGTTGGGACTGGCGGTCTCTTGCAAGAGCGACCCACTGCAAACAGCCCTGGCGCCAGCCCCAGCCGAGGCAGCGCCGTCACGGATGCGGCCCCAGCCCTGCTCTGAGGAGCACGGGGCCAGATCCGTGCCCCTGGAGTAGAGGGGGGGGGGGCTCTATGGGCCACACAGGTCTCCGCTTCCCATCGCCTCCCATTTGTGATAAATCTGTTCCTGCTGCTCCTGCCGGGCAGGCGGGAGCTGTAATTAATCTCGCCCGCACGGGGACAGCCTGCGTGTGAAGTAGCAGCGGAGCCACTCCAGCCCTTGCAGGATCAGCCTATTCACTCTGCAATAACCGGGAGAGATTTCTCATTACGCCGCCAGCAGCCCTGCGAGGCTTTTCAGAACAGATCCAATATGAGGTCAAGTTCCCACTAAAATCAAGTGGCTGGGAAGGAAAACTTTGTTACTCGCAGCAGCGACGGTGCTGCTGTTTATTACTCATCAATGAACCAGCAGAAGGTTTTATTTTGCTGGTTTTACCGCAAGCCTCGGGCTGCGGCGGCGGCTCCCTCCCCTGCCCGCTCCTCCGAGGCGGCACGTTTTGCTCACCTGCCCTTTTTTCGGGGGTGAGCCGTGGCAGGGTGGCCGTGGGGTGCCCTGGCAGCCCCCCCGAGCTGCCTTGTGCTCCTGCCCTGCTGCATCCCACCTTGGTGGCCTCCAGGGCATCGGCGGCAGCCCCCTGCGCCCCTCGCTCCCTTCCTGCAGCCCCGTTATCCCCAGCCCACGAGAGCCCCTGGCTGCAAAGCGGGGGGAATGGGGGATTTCGGATCGCAGCCCCCTTGCGCAGCCAGAAGCGTTGCTGCCTTGGAGGGGGGGATTGCCAGGATAAAGCTGACCTGGGCACACGCGGTGCTGGGCATGGGTCCTGCCCAGGGCTAGAAAGCTGGGCGTTCTGTATTTTCGATGTTAAACCGGCACAGAGAGGAGATGCTCCCGGCTGGGGGCTCCTGCTGGAGGCTCCCGTGGGTGTGCGGCCAGGAACAGGCGTCTCCCCCCGTGTCGGTCAGGGTGTTGGCGGCAGGACTTGCACAGACAGCACCGGGGTGAAGCCGGCCGGCGGCAGGGCTGGATCTGGCCCCGCTGCGGGGTGCGACCATCAGCCCCTGTGACGGGCTGGGGGCTCAAGGCAGCCCCCTCCCCACCGCCTCCCCCTCTTTCCGCACAAATGACTCCTTCGCCGCCCACCAAATATGAAACACCAAAGCCGCGCCGCCGCATCGCTCCGGCTCTGACACCGCAGCCTTACCCCAGCGGAGAGCTCCGGCTGCGCCAGGCCCGGCGATCACCAGCCAATATTTCGCTGTCGCGTGACACGCTGCTCGCGGGTTAATTCCTGCAGCATCAGCAGGGCTGCCCGCGCTGTCTCGGAGCCCGGCGTTCGTTAGGGTTTACTTAACGAAGCCAGCGCGGGGATGCACTTGGCGAGCGGCTGCCTGCACAGCCCGGCGCGGGCAGCGAGGGGACGGGCAGCTCAGCGCTGAGCCCCGGCGGTGCCTCCGAGTGCTCGAAGAGGAGCAGGCAATGGTTAAAAGCAAATAAATGCTGCCAGCGCTCTGCTTTGCCCCCCCCCGAGCCCCGTTCCTGGTGCCGTGCTGGAGCCGGTGTCCGACAGAGCTGTGCCATGGAGCAGACGTCGAGCCCGGCACTGAGGTCTTTTTGGGGGGGCTGGTGGGGGTGCTGGGGTGGCACAGCTGGACACGTGTGATGCCCGGGGCTGGGACTCGCTGCAGGGCATGGGCAGAGACATGGGAAAACTTCTCCTAGAGCTGGTGCTCTCGGAGCATGGAGCGGGGGGTACACGGTTGAGCAAGGCGGCACCCCAAAGCGGGCGGCACCTCGTGGGCAACGCTCGTCCTCGCCTCCCACATCGCTTGTAGCGTGAGGAGAAGGCTCCGCGCCTGCCGGTGATGGGGCTGGTGCGGGGATGCCGGGATGGGATGGGAAAGGGGAGGGTGAAGGAGAAGCGGGCTGCTTTCTCCCCCTAAACCACCGCGTTCCCACGGCTCGGCTCTGGAGCCAGAGCCTACGGGCAGAGCCTGGCCTCTGGCACAGAAGCTGCTCCCGGTGCTCTGGCAGGCAGTCGGCATTTCTCCCTCTCCCCTGGGCTTTCCCCCGTCCTCCCGCTTCGCCGGGGCAGGAGCAGGCGCTCGGGGCTCCCAGAGCCCTGGGTTTTCTGCGCTGAGCTGGAGGGGGCAGGGGCAGAGCCGATCGCTCCAGGGCAGACCTGCCACCCCCCCAACTGTGGACTGCACCCCCTGTCCCCCCTTTCCCACGCTGCGGTGCAGGAGAGGGATGGGGGGGCCGGGCGCATCCTGCCCTCCTCTTCCTCACGGTTTGGTGCTGGAAGCCCCGTTGCCTGCTTTGCCCGGTCCCTTTGGCTTGGAGAAGGGTCAGGGCTGCGTCACCAGCACCCCCCACCTCCCGTCCCTCATCCTCTCCATCAGCCCTTGCCTGGAAGGAGCAGGGCAGGCGTCACCGGCGGCTGGTCGATGCTCACTCACCATGCACCGTGGGGCCGGCAGCCCCAGCCATCCTCGGAGCCACAGCCGGGCCAGCAGGAGCCCAGGTCTCACCCAGGTGTAGGAGCCGTCGGCAGCGGGATGTGCCGCAGCCTGTGCTGGGGCGCTCCGAACCCTCGCTGTTTTTTGGCTGCTGTTTAAATCCCTAGCAAGGATTTCCCACCAGGGAGTGGTGCCGGGCGATGGTGCCGCTGTGGCTCAGCCAGCCCGGCGGTGGCTGGCTAGGGAGAGCGGTGGTCTGGGCTACCGGCGCAGCCTGCGATGCACCGTGGGCAGATGCGGGCGGCAGGAGGGGCAGCTGGGGAGGAAAAAGGGGGAAATCCTCCATCCGAGGAGAAAACCTGCGGGCAGGTGACGTCACGGCGGGAGGAGGGAAGGGGCTCTCCTGCAGCGGGAGGCGGCGGGGCTGGGGGAGGCAGGGTAGGAGCGTGGTGGGACCAGCGGGGCGGCAGAGCTGCTTCCCGCGGGGTGGGTGCCTCCGTCCCGGTCCTGCCGTGCCACCGCCGGGCAGGGCGGCTGTTGCAAGCGACGCAGTCAAGCAGCAGCAGGGAGGCTTCAGGGGAGGCGATGGGGTAACTTATAAGGCGGGCGAAACGCAACCCCAAAAATCCTCATCTCCTCGGGGAGGGTGACTGCGGGAGCGTGCTCGGACTCTCCGTGGAGCTCCCACCAGCGATGACAGCACGCCTCCGCGGTGGCACGCGTGTTGGTGCACGCCCCCGGCCTCGGCTCCTCCTGAGGTCGCCCCGTTCTGGGGCAGAGCACCCAGAGCCAACCAGCCCCATGGGTAACACCGGGGAAGCCGGCGGAGCCACCCCAGCAATGGCTGTGGCCCGCGGTGGCACTTTGGTGTTTAAATGCGCTGCATTGCTACAAGTTGTCTTTGTTTTCCTGGCGAGGCAGCTCCTCTTGGACCGTATCCTTCCCAGCGCTTGAAAGCCAACCCGCCAGCAGCTCAGGAGGAGCCCAGCCGAGGACCCCCGCCGCCCATCGGTGTGCGCACCGCCGTCCCCTAAGCTGGCTCTCCTGCCCCGACTCCGCACGTGCCACTGCCAGTTGGGAGCAAGTGGGGAGAGGAGAGCGAAGGAAGGACAACCCCGCTGTCCTCTCAGATGCTCGTCTGCAGGTCACCGTTGAGCAGGGTCCTTTGGGTTTCTGTGGTCTCGTTGAGCCGGGATTTGTCCTGCTTGCTGTCGCTCCGGTCCGCCTCGTCCATGCCGCTGACCTTCACCAGGCAGAGGACGTTCTGAAAGCTCTTCTTGAAGTTGTCGGACAAGAAGGCATAAAGGATGGGGTTGGCACAGCTGTTGGCGTAACTGAGGACCACCACAAAGTCGAACATGCCCTTGAGGACAGGCGTGGGCACGATCAGGATGGAGACTGAGGAGACGTTAAAGATGTAGAAGGGGAGCCAGCAGAAGATGAAGACGGCGACCACGATGGAGACCATCCTGGTGACTTTCTTCTCGGACTTTTTCCTCTTGGAGGAGCCCACTCTGATGCCCGAGGACTTGACTTTGATAATGATGAACAAGTAGCAAAGGCAGATAATGGTGAGAGGCACCAGGAAGCCCAGGATGAAGGCATAGATGATGAATCCCGTGTACCAGGCGCCCGACTCTCCCGGCCAGATGATGGTGCAGCTACTCCTGCCGTGATTATGCTGCACCCCAGCATAAATCATGATGGGCATGATCACCAAGAGGGAGACGCCCCAAACGGCCACGTTGATCATTTTGGCTGTCCTGGGCCGCCTCCACTTGGCAGATTTAATGGGATGGACGACAGCCAGGTACCGGTCAATGCTCATAACGGTCAAGCAGAAGATACTGGTGAACTGGTTGATGCCATCCACCGTCATGACAATTCTGCAGATGGCTTTGCCAAAGGGCCAGTGTACCAGGGCGACCTGCATGGCCAGGAAGGGCAGACCGAGCATGAACAGCTCATCCGCGATGGCCAGGTTGAGGATGTAGATGTTGGTGATGGTCTTCATCTTGGCATAACGAAGGATGACGTATATCACCAGCGTGTTGCCGCACAGCCCTATGATGCAGACCACGAAGTAGATGAAGGTGAGGATGGCGTTGCTGGTCAGGTCGAAGTGCTGGCCTGTGGCGTTCTGCGACGCGTTGGTGGGTGCCTCCACGGAGAAGTTGTCAAAGGGAGAAGCCGGGGAGAACCAGAACGCAGTAGCGTTGGGGAGCTCGTACTCCAGCTCCATGGCCCTGCTGGTCCCTGGGCACTGCGCTGGTTCAGAGGAGCCGAGATGTCATCTTCCCTTGCTCGTGGGGAGAGAGGAGAAGATTCTAGAAGTCACAGAATAAATAGAAATGAAGGGATTCCTGGGGAGGATTTGCCCATCCTGCTGCCAAGCTCCCTGGGAGTGATGCTCCCTGGAGGGGCTTGCCCCAAACCGACCTCCCCATCCCCTCTCCGCAGCCGGTGCGGTGCCGAGCGCTCTGCCCCGGACACACCACGGCTCCTCCCGACTCCGCCGATACCGGACTCCTTAGCACTCCCCAAATCCAACCGGTGAGACCCCGGGGGGGCGCGACTGATGCCCGGAGCGCTGAGCGCCGGGGGAAAACCTTCTCCCGGCCTTGCCGTGCGGGGGGCTGCCAGCCCCTTCCCTCCCGGCCGGCTCCGGGGCGCAGCCCCCCGATCCGCAGCCCCCCGCTCCCCGCCGCTGCAGCCGCCGGGGGGCACCCGGCCGGTGCTGCCCCGGGCGCGGCCCCGCCGCTCACCTGCTCCCGCCGCCGCCACCGGACCGCGGGCACCGGGGAGGCGCCGGCAGCGCCCGCGGCTCCGCTCGGCTCCGCTCCGCTCGGCTCCGCCCGGCTCCGCGCACCCGCCGGCCCCGGCGCGGCCCCGCCACCGGACCCAGCGAACCGGCTGCGCCCCGCCCCGCACGGGGCGGCTCTGCGGGACCGGGGCGGGGACAGCCCGGACAGCCCTGCCCGCTCCGCTCCTGCCCCTGCTCTGCCCCTATCTCTGCCCCTGCTCTGCCACATCCCTGTCTCTGCTCCTGCCCCTGCTCTGCCCCATCCGTGCCCCTGCTCCGCTCCTGCCCCTGCTCTCCCCCTATCTCTGCCCCTGCTCTGCCCCTGCCCCTATCCCTGCCCCATCCGTGCCCCTGCTCTGCCCCTATCTCTGCCCCTGCTCCTGTCCCTGCCCCTGCTCCTGCCCCTGCTCTGCTCCTGCCCCTGTCCCTGCCCTGCTCTGCCCCTGCCCTGTTCTGCCCTGCCCCTACTCTGCCCACCCTGCCCTGCTCCTCTGCTCTGCTCCCCCTGCTCTGCCTTCCTCCTCTGGCCCTGCCTGCCCCCCTCCCTGCCCACCATGCTCCCCCTGCCATGCTCCCCCTGCCCTGCCCGCCCTGCGGTGCCCGCTGCCCTGCCAGCGCCCAACGAGCCAAGCGGGCCACCTCGGCTGCCTGTGGCCCTGGGTGCTGCTCCCCGAGGCCCGGCCGGCCACGTGGTCCCAGATTTTGCGCCTGGGAGCGGAGCCTCTCCTGCCCACAGAGGCTGTCGGTGCACGGCAAAGGGTGCCCAAACCCAGGGGCTCAGAGGGGGGCCTGGGGGCATGTGCTGGAGCTGCTGTGCAGCAGGCAGCGTGGGTGCAGGGACCCTGCTCCCCCCAGAGCGTGGCGGGACCTGCCTGGCTCCACAGGGCTTCCAGCAGAAGAGACCCCACAGGCCCACATGTCCCTCGGCTCCTTCCTCTTCCTCCCGCGACCTTGGCCTCGCTGCCTGGCTCCTGCTGCAGAAGCAACATTTTGCTTCCAGTGATGGTGCCAAGGGCTCAGCTTCTCCTGATGTCTCCAGGGCCAGCGGGGGGACAGGGCAGGGATGATGGCAGCACGATGGTCACGTTGTGATCCCAGCTGGAGACCCCCAAGAGGTGTCTGAGAGTCCCAAAGTCTCCTGGGAAGCTGGGGGTACCTTGGCCCCAGGATTTTGCGTCTTGCCACCAAAGGCGAGGCAAAGCAGGTCCTTGCTGGCTTGGCACAGCCTGGGAGAGGTGGGAAGGTGACGCGGTGATTGCCCATAGTTTTGGGGTCTCTGGGGACTTGTGCGATACGAGTGGCTACTGCCGCAGCCTCTCCCTCCGCAGTTACCCAGTAATGGTGACTGGAGGAGGAAGACCAAAAAAGAGAGGGGGAGATAACCTCTGCTCTGGTTTGTTTGAGATCTTGAAAGCAATTAAATAATAGCTGTTCCTTCTCCCCCCCTTCCATCACTTATCAAAGAGACAATAGAACGCAGGAAATTAAGAGTGACTTGGAACAAAGAGCCCAGCACGAGGTTGCTGATTGCAGCAAGAGGAGCAGGGAGGTTCTCATTTGCACTTCGCCATCCACTTCCCAAGGTGGATCTGAAGACACAGGGTCCTGGAGCATGAGCGAGAAGCATGATCAGCCTCATGAATCTTTAGGAGGCTGGAAAAAGCTTCTCCTGAAATAAATGATGCGGAAATTCATATCCCAGTAAAAGTGCATGAGGAGGGAGGGTAGGGAAGAAGGCGGTTTTGGTGTTGCAGATGGGGGATCGGGTCTCTGCGGGGTTGGGGTGTCCCGTTGCCTGTCACCAGTGCAAGCTCCAGCTCCCGGGGATGCCGCTCTGGGCAGGGTGGCTGCATGTGGCCCCCAGGGCCACCGCCGTGCTCTGGAAATGTGGGCAGAGGTGCAGGCAGAGCAGAGATGGTCCCTGATGCCGGGGAGGAGGGCGTGCGGCACGCCAGCGTGGCACAGGAGGGTTCTGATGCCTTGTGCCCTTTTCCCAGATGTTTTACCCCCTCTTGGCTGGCTCCTGTGCCCGGGAGGGATGTCCTGGCCATGCCCGTCCGTCAAAGCCGCATCGGCAGAGGCAAGGGCAGTGTAAATCCTCACTGCGGGCGTTCCCAGCGCTGCCTCCTTGGATTTCTCCCCTGAATAGGTGACGCTGCCCCATCCCTCCCTTGGGTCCCTCGGCGCCGCAGCCCCTGTGGTCGGCAAGCCTTGCTCCCGGTGGGTCGGTGTGCTGCGGCCCCCCCTCACCCCGGCACTGAGATCAGCCCCCAGCCTGGGCTCGCAGCGGTTTCTCCCAGTGCCCTGCGTGGTGCTGAGCATCGTTTTCCCACTGTGCCAGGGGGCTGGAGCGATGGAAAGCTGGGGCAGGGCGAGCGGGGGGATCCCGGGGTGCCATCCACCCGCTGCGGGGCTGCTGGGGGCTGCCTGCGGAGCCCCAGGGCTTCAGCCGCCCTCTGCCCTTTGCTTCCACCTCGGTGGGACGCTGGTGTTGGATGCAGGGGCCAGGGAGCTGCGTGAATTCAGCCAGCAAGCTGATTTGGCTAAAACCAAATCTGCTCTTCAGTAAAACCCCCCCAAACCTAAAGAAGTGACGGGCTGGTGGGTGTGAAGGGGCTCATCTGAGCCGCTCTCCGTTCCACGAGGGGTGCAGCAGCAGTCAGCTGAACGGGGAAGCTGTGCTTGAGCCTTTCAAAGAGATTTTTTTTTTTTATTTTGCTTAGATTTAGGGTTGCATTATAGGCTAGCGTAGGATCCGATCTGTACCTCTGGGTGGTCCCTGGTTTGGAGAGACATTGTCTTAGCCCAGCAGCTGGTTTGGTGCTGGCAGATAAACTCCTCTTTGTCCTTTAGCCTGGGAAGCATCCACTCTGCTGAAAAGCAATTTGCTGGCAGGGCTGGATATAGGAGAAACGCACGGCCTCTTCCCACACGGCTTCGACGACCGATATAACCCATGGGAGAGGGGCACGGGGATTACGTGACCGCAAAGCGGGTTTTAAAGTCCTTCCAAGTTTCCTGCCATCCATTCCCAGCTGTTCTGCAAGACTCCCCATGGAAAACAGCGCTGTCGACCCCTGTCCTGGAAATGAGTGTTGTAAGGAGCTGGGGGGCTGGATGCCAACGGAGGGGTAGGGTGAGCCGGCCTTTCTCCCCGATACGTGGAGGGGAGGCAGCGACATCTCTGGCATTTTGCAGGAATGAAGGAGGCTGTGTTGGACTGGTGGGGCTCTCTGATGGCGGAGGGGAACTGGAGGAACTGGGAGGCAGCTGCCGTTCCCCAGCAGCCAGGAGGGGAAGGATTTGCTCCCGAGCACAGCTCGCTCCGCAGCTTGCTCCTTCTGCTCGCCTGGCAGCCACCCCATGCTGCTGGGGGAGGGATGGGGGTGCGTGGGGCTGGTCACCCGCTTTTGGGTCCCACAGGGGTGCCCTGGGGTCCCCGCACATGCCCTGCCTGGCTCAGCCCTGTCCATTGCTGTCCTCAGGAGTGCCCCTGCCCGCTGCCCTTCTGCTGGTCTCTCCCGTTACCTCTGTTAACAACTGATGGCAAAAAAGCCGGGTCATGGCTCCAGACCCTGCTTGTGCTGGGGGACAGGTCCCTGGGGGTTAAAGCTTCCTCTCATCCCCTTTCCTCTGGCTGCCCGGCTGCAGCATCCCATGGCGTGGTGGGAAAGACATTTGCAGGGAGCAAAGCGATGCCACGCGGCCTCGCTGGCCCCGTCACTGTCCCCACTCCCAGCACAGGGGGTGCAGCGCCAGCCCAAGGCATCATCACCTCATCATCGCCTTTGCGGAGCGGCGAGCCGGCCCTGAGCAGCTCTGCCTCCGTGCACGGGCAGCCACGGCCGAGCCAGCTCCTCCCCAGCACACTGCCCTCAGAGGGACCCCGCTGTCCCCCGTGGCCACGGGCACAGGGCCAGCACAGGCAGAGGTGGCTGTGGTGGTTCCTCTCCAGGTCGCGCTGCCCTTTCCCTGCCCTTTCCCTTCCCATCTCCAGCCCAACAGCCACGAGGAGCAGCTTCGGTGGCTCTGTTGACGCCAGGCTGCCTGGCTCAATTACAGGGATGCCTGGGATGGGGGAGGCTTTGCTTTCTGCTAATTAGCCAGACAAACAGCCTGGACCATCTCCCCGCACCCCGAGGCAGGGCAGACCTGGGCTGGTTGCTGCCGGACGATGTGATCAAATCCAGCAGCGTCTGCAGCCGTGACTGATGGGGAGGGAGAGGCGCTGGCACCTTCGCCCGCAGCCAGGGCAGGCGGTGGCACCCCCGCACGCCCCGCAGCATCCAGACCCCGCGGGGTGCGGGTTTCTCTGACGCCCCAACGGGTCGGAGGCTCTCCCCGGGGAGCCCCGCACCCTCCGCACACGACTCCCACTCCCCCAGCCCTCCCCGCAGGCGGCTCCTTCCTCCCGCTCCCACCTCTCCCATCCTCACCCTGCCGTTATTTGCCTCCGTAATGACTTTATTGATCTCTGCCGAGGGTACCGGGACCGCGCTGCAGCGAAAGCTGCCGCAGACATTCCTCGGGAATCCTATCGCTAAAACCCCCGCCGCTAATGAGCCTTTGGCAACCACGGACCAAAATCTCTGCTCCTGCCCGCCTCTCTCCCCGCCGTGCTTGGCTTTGTCGGAGGGTTGTGTGTGTGTTAAATTGGGCAGCCAGGCTTCCTGCGCCAGCTTGAAACACCGGGGTTCGGTACAGCACGTGCCGCTCCGCCGCCGCTTGCGTCCCCTCCGGTTCCAAGCAGCCGCGGGCGGTGGCTCGGTGCCGGTGGGGCTCTGCGCTCCCCCAGCCTTGCACCGTGGCCATCGCATCTCTCACGGTGAGCCCAACGCCAGCAGAGAAGCCCAAAGCTGTCACTTTGTGCCCTGAGAGGTGCCGTGACCTCATGGGGTGGAGGTGCTGTGCCCTGCTGGGCCCTGCCGGGCGCTGCCTGTGGTGCTGTGCCGCTCCCGTGCCCTGTCCTCCGGGATGTCCCTGGATGTCCTCGCTCCCTCGGCTCTGCAGCTGCTTTGGTGTGGGTCCAGGCTGGCTCCGTCACCGCCCCAGCTTTGACACAGATGGATTTGGGTTGGGAAAGAGCCCGGCTGTGAGCCCAGCCTGCGCAAAGGGGACACAGGGCAGGGACAGAGGGACCCCACTTGCCGTGCCCGGCGAGAGGCACATCTGGGGCACCTCCAAACCTGCCCCAGCCCGCCGTGCCCCGGGCCATCGCTGTGCTGGGATGTGTCTCTCTGCACCTTCGGCCTGCCACAGCTACCCCAAACATCACCAAGGAGTTTTATTGCAAAAAGCCGAAGGGATTTGGGTCCTGGCTGCCCCAAGGCCCCAGGGCTCCCTGGGGCCAGGACTGCGGTGCTGCCCCTTGCAGCATCTCGGGCACTTTAATGAGAAAGATTGCGCAAGAATTTGTGCTCCTTTTGTTGTTTAAAATACATTTTAGGGAATCTGGGTAATGCATGGTTGCCACTGCCGGTCTCATCCTTCCTGGTGCTGCTACACAGGAGCTGCCAGCCCTCCCCGGCGCTGCCTTTGCCTGCCTGCCCCGGGGTGCAGCGGGAGGGGGCAACTGCCCGCCTGCCCAGCGTGGGGAAGGGGCTGGACTGGACCCCGTCCCCATCCCTTGCTGGGAGGACAGGCAGGACCATGCAGGCAGGCGGGAGGAGGAGCGGCTGGTGCAGGGGCAGCCCTGTTATCCTGGGGAAGGTGACGTGGAGGTGTCCCCGCGCGCATAAATGACACCGGGGAAGGGGAGCTGGGAGTTGATGGTGCTGATGCTTCTGCACGGAGCCTCACTGCTGCCGTCACGACTGTCCCCACACGTCCCCAGGCAGGGACGTCCCTGCCAGCCCCCCCCGGAGCGTGGCAGCATGCAGGGCTCCCGTGTCACTGGTGTCCCCAGGGCCAGCCCTGCCGGCTCACCAGCTGTCCCCAGCCCTGCCAGCGCCTCCATCACGGGAGGGAACGACGGGGGGGGGGGGTGGCGGGGGGAGCTCCCTTTGCTCTGTCCCCACGTCCCTCCCGGCTGACACCTTGCCCTGTATCAGCCTTGTTACGGGGGCTAACGAAGGATGCGGGCAGCTACAGGGGGAGATTGGTTAAATCCTAAATCAGGGAGGTTTCAAATGGCCTTGGCCTTCCCTAGCTGTGGCGGGGAGGCTGATCAAAGGCTGATAAACGATAAAGACTCCGATAACGGAGGGTTGTGCTGCAGAGGAGCTGGATGCGCCCATCTGCACCCTCCAGCGTGGCACAAGCGGGAGGCACCAGCAAAGCCCCGAGCCCAGCTTGGCTCCCTCTGCCCCGTGGCCACTGGCCTGAGCCCCTCTCCCTCCTGCCAGCGCCGCTGAGCTGCTGGGGAGGAATCGCTGCCAGAGCTTGGCCACCATGTGCCCCGCGATGGCACCTTGCGGGGGCGTCAACGGGTGGGAGAGGCCATGGCGGTGCCCAATGCACCCTCTCAGCAGTGCCGGGGATGGATTCCCGTTGTGGCGGGTTGTTTCCAGCAGGCTGCCATGTCCTGGTCATTAAGGTGCAGCCTCTGGTTGTTAATGAGCGTGGCTGATTGCCCTGCACGGGCGCAGCTGCTGTCGGGGCCACGCTCACAAGCTGCTGGGTGGCAGAAGGGACGCTCCCAGGCCACCCCAGCCCACGGGGGCCAGGAGTTGCCTTGCTGCAGCCCAACGGGGAGCCCTGCCCGGGGCTCACCCTGCGGCGGGGGGCGCTGCGCCGTGCCCGCGGGTGGCGGTGGCGGCTGCCGCCCGCGCCTTGCCTTGCCGCGCCCGCCCGCTCCGCCCGCCCGCGCCGCTCTCCCGCCGCCTCGCTCCGCCCGAAACGCAGAGCCGCGGGCGGCCCGCCCCCGCCGCGCTCCTATTGGCGGAGGCCGCGGGGGTGGGCGGGGCGGCGACACGTGTGCCGGCACCAGGAAGTGGCGGCGGGGCCGCGGCGGGGAGCGCCGGGCGGTGAGCGGGGACCTGGCCTGGGGGCTGCGGGCGGGGGGCTCTGGGTCCCGGCCTGGGGGCTGCGGGGGGGTCCCGGGTCCGGCCTGGGGGCTGCGGAGCTGGGGGGCGCAGGGCAGCGGGGCTGGGCTGGGGGGAGGGTGCTGAGGTCTCCCCCTTGGGGCCTGGGGGAGCCCGGGGTGCTGGGGCGCGGCCTGGGGGGTCCCTCCCTCCCCGGGGCCTGGCAGCCGGGGGGGGGGCCTGAGCCAGGCACCCACCCCGCAGGGTCTGGCAGCGGCCCTGGGAGGGCCCTGGAGGGGAAGGAAAGCGGTAGCGGGTGTGTTTCTTAATGTCCTGGAGTATGAACGTGCCAGCACGCCTGCAGATGTGCGGATACACGCGTGTTTTGGGGTGTTTGTTGGTCCCTCTTCGTGCACACGCGTGTATTTGCTGAGCCGGGCAGCTCCCTGGGTCGTCACCCGGTGTGCGGAGCGTGGCGAGCTCGGGTGACCCTCCCTGGGTCCTCGGTGGCTCCCTGGGGTGCAGCCCTGGGCCCCCTCTTGGAGCCCCATCCCGGGACCTGGTCCCCTTGTCCCACGGTCCCAGGGCACCTCGAGCCGGGTGCTGCGAGGGCGTTCGCCGCCAGCACCTGGAACGCTGGGGTTTGGCACGGGTACGTGCCCCCCCAGAAGTGGGACGCGATGCACGTGCAGCCTGGGGACGTGGGACCAAGGGTCTCCCCTCACCTGGCGAGGTTTGGGGGCTGTTTCCCCAGAGCTGCTCTGCCCCGGTGCTGGCTTGGGGGGGGCTGAGCCCAAAATCAGCACGGGGATGTGGTGCGTCCCGTCCCTCCTTGGTCCCTCCTGCTCCTCTAAGCTCGGATTAAATTGTAAAGCCTTGCTTAAGGGGAAGAGAGCAGCTCAGAGGGCTGGTGCAGGGAGGATGGTTAAGCTCACTCTATCCCCTTTGGTAAGAAGGGGTTTGGTGCACGCTCCCCCGTTAACCAGGGAGGAATTTGGGGGTTATTCTTTGTCTTTAACCACTGGGCGCTTCTCCTGACGCACCTCATCTCTCCTAGGTCAGCATGATCCCGGGGCACGGGCCGGTGATCCAGTCGGTGCTGGGGACCTTCCTCACCTGGGGGCTGACGGCGGCTGGCTCGGCGCTGGTGTTCGTGTTTTCCAGTGGGCAGGTGGGTGCCAGGATCGTGTCCTCTGTCCCCGAGAGGCGAGCGGGGTCCGGGGGCTGCGTTCTGCTCACGGGGTGGGTTTGGTAGCCTGGT
Organism: Butorides virescens; assembly: GCA_017310255.1. Taxonomy (NCBI): domain Eukaryota; kingdom Metazoa; phylum Chordata; class Aves; order Pelecaniformes; family Ardeidae; genus Butorides; species Butorides virescens. The sequence goes on along the minus strand of JADKXX010011012.1, from coordinate 17,241 downwards.
CCCAAGCGTGAGGGACTTAACGTTGCCCCTGGGAGGTCCCGGGGCAGGAGGAGAAAAAAATCCAGCTCATATCTCTCCCGTGTGCCAACACAGAAGAGGAGGAAATCAAATTCCTGACCCTGGGCTGTGGTATGTGCTGTAGCGTAGCTCGGGAGATGGGGCAGAGCCGCAGGCAGGGCTCTGTGTTTGGAACAGTGGGTTCTCCTCATGTAACCTGGTTTCTCCGGTGTAGGATTTGGGTCAGCCCGTGCTCAGAACAAGTGAAAAATGCTGCTGGTTAAGTCATCTTGTATTCCAAAATTAGAGGCCCCCCTTGCTGCTGCGTTCAAAATTGCCCGGATGAATTTATTATTTATGCCTCTCTCTTGTGATGATTTATTCAGGAGTTTGTTGCAAAGTGAGATTCCCTTTGCAGTAGCACGTTGGGCTTTTCCTGGGGGAGGGCGACGTGCTAAAGGAGAAAAACTGTGCCGGGAGTGAAGCGGGCAGGATGCGCGCTGGGTCACTGGCAGGCGAACGGCTTGGTTTATAGCAGCCTGTTATTGGAGGGATCAAAACCTTCAAGGTGGGGGGGGAAACCCAGGGCGGCGTGGAAGAGCTTCTGGTTTACCTTTCTGTATCCTTAGAGCATTTTGGCATGGGCACTGGGTGGGCTGAGCCCCATCCGGGCAGTGTTGGTGGGTTGAGGGAGCCCAGGACGCGCTGTAGGCTCTTGGTGGTGGTGCCATCACCCCGGGGTGGTGGGCTCCTCAATGTGTGGGGCACGGCTCTTGGTGGTGGTGGGTGCCATCACCCCGGGGTGGTGGGCTCCTCGGTGTGCGGGGCACGGCTCTTGCCTCAAAGCACAGGAGTCGCTTGGGTTGGGGAGAAGGGGGTTATGTGAGTGCCCAGGGGTGCAACCGGCTTCCGCCCTTGTGCGGTTCGTGGTGTGGTTGCACTCCACCACTTCTGCCAGGACTAAATGGTGCATTTTGTATGTTGTTTTGTGTTTTTTTTTTTTTTTTTTTTGTTTTTTTTTTTTTTTGCAGAGGCGGATCCTAGATGGGAGCTTAGGCTTCGCCGCGGGGGTAAGTACAGCATCCTTCTACTCATCCTCTCTGCCTGTGCTCTCCCGCTGACACCTCTGAAGCCCCGCCACGCTTCGCTTGGTTGCCCGCTCGCGTTAGTGTTCCTTGGATTAATTGCCTGAGGTGCGGGTGGGGCAGGGAAGAGCACAGTGTGGTCCTGGTCGTGTCTCATCGTGTCTTGGTGCCCCTTTGGTAAGGGTAGAGGTGGCACGAGGAGGGGCATGAGGACGTCGAGCTGCCCGCGCTGGATTTGGCTCTCTTGAGTTAAACTCTCCTCATTTCCTTGGGCTTCTGAATCTTTCCTCCGGAGCACCGGTGCGATGAAGATGAGCGGGAGAGCCCTTGTCCTGGAGGCTAACGGGCATAGCTCACTTTCTGCTTCTTGCTCTCCTGCAGAGCGTGGGTGCGTTACGCCCGTGGGAGAAGGGGGAATAAAGACACTGCAGCTCTACATCGGGGGTGCACACTAAATGCGGGGCTCATTGCATCTTTCTCGAAGGAAGACGTGAAACTGCGTGGCTCAAAATTGTGGTGGGGCTTGTGAATGTAGACCTTCTCCCCGCTGCCCAGCTGCTGGGGTGGTGGGGAGCGGGTGGAGGCTCGTTCAGACTCGTTAAATCCAATTTGTTATCCTTCAGGTGCTGGAGTGTGCCTGAGAGCCCGGGGGATGTGCCCTGGGTGGAAGGGGCATCTTCCCGGGGTGGGTGCGCTGGGGCGCAGGGTTCTGCCAGGTCCCGCTCGCTGTGTCCCATCTGCATAGCTGGCACTTGGAGCATGGGTGATGCTGCCAGGTTTTGGGGTGAACCACGAGCTCGTGCTGGGGCTGCGCGTGGAGGGGGGGGCTCCTTCCTCCCTCTGCACCCCCGGACGCTGCGGCGCTGCTGGGCGAGGTGAAACGTGGCTGTTTGCAGCTCTGGAGATCCCAGGTCTTCTGCTGTTCCCGAAGCCTGAAGCAAACTCAGCTGCACCGAGCGAGAGCTTGCGGCGGCGGGGGACGTGAGATGCTGCAAAGCTCGGTTTGCTCCCTAGCAGGCTTTCCTGGAACGTGCCTGCGACCTGCTAATGGTGTGAATAATTCAACTCGTCTGTTGTAGCGGATTCCCGGGCCATCATTTATAAATGAATCGCTTGTGTTAGGAATCGCCCGTTCTGGAGCCTTCCTCTCCGTGGTTTTTGTTTTCTGAGCTGTTTTTCTCTGGAAGACACACCCTTGTCTCAGCAAGCCAAGTCGGAGCCACTTCTGCGGTGGCCGGGAGATGCTGCTGGGGACAGCGTGGGCTGGGCTGTCCCCTCGCCGTGGCATCGCTGTCTCCCAAAGCTGCTGGTGCGCCCCTCTACAACTGCCTGAGAGGAGGCTGTAGTGAGGTGGGGGTCGGCCTCTTCTCCCTGGTAACGGGTGATGGGACAAGGGGGAATGGTTTGAAGCTGTGCCAGGGCAGGTTTAGGTTGGACATTAGGAAAAACTTCTTCACTGAAAGGGCTGTCAGGCTCTGGAAGGGGCTGCCCAGGGAGGTGGTCGAGTCCCCATCCCTAGGGGGATTTAAAAGAAGGATGGATGAGGTGCTGAGGGACAGGGTTTAGTGGTGGGATGGCAGGGTTGGGTTAATGGTTGGACTCGATGATCTTAAAGGGCTTTTCCAACCAAAGTGATTCTAGGATTCTATTCTGTGATTCTATACCAGGGCACGGCGGGGTGTTTGTCCTGGCCGAGGGCTGGCTCGGGTGCTGCTCCGGCGCAGCACGATGCCGTCCTTGCCGTGGCCACCATGTCACCCTGCCAGGAGCACTGAGTCATCCCTGCGTGGCAGAGGTGTGGCTCGGCTGGTGAAGCAGAAGTCCTACAAACATTTGCTTTTCCCCCGGCTTCTTTCGATTTGCTGCGCTTGGAGCAGGAAAGGGGAATTTTTTTTTCTGGGGTGGCTGCAGTGTCTGGAGGGGAATGTCACCGAGGCAGCCTGTGGGGGCAGGTCCAGCTGGCAGAAGGTGCTGCCACATAAACCACCCACGACCTGAAGTTTGGGGAGGTTTCTAGGTCGCAGCCTGAGCTGCTGAAGCTGGTGCGGGCTGGGGTGAGCTGCCCGTGTCACCCAGGGTTGCTGCAGCCCTGCCCTGGTGCAGCTCTTTTGGTTGAAGACGCCAGAGATCCATGGGTGACTGTGCCACCGTGGCTTCTAGGGCCGCTGGGCTTGCTGGGAGCTCGGTGGTTGAGCCTTTGGGTGGCAGTGACGTGGCAAAAGCACCAGAGGTTGGAACTTTCATCTTCCTTTTTTTTGCTCGGTTTGCTCCAGATGTGCCCGTAGCGCTCTGCCTTCTGCCTGACGAGGGGCTGGCGTGTCCCCTTGCGAGGGCTGGAGGAGAGGCTTGCTGGATGTTACCCTCAGGCAACAGGATCCCCCTGAGTTTTTAGCAGAGTTTTTCTTTTCCTGGCTGGGCAGTGTTGTAATCGCGTGACCGGCTGTGTCTCTCTCTCCCCTCCTTACCCAAAAGGGTTTAATAATGTGAGAAGTGTTTCCCTCCCTCTGTAGACTGGGAAAGCGCTAGTGATGTGTGTGCTTGGTGGCTTTGCAAAGAGTCCATGGAGAAGCTGGAGGAGAAACCACCTCCTGAGCCAGCCCTTCGGCAGGAGGGACCGTGGCCGAGTTGTGGCACCCTGCGTGATGCTGGGGCTGGGATGCTGGGGCTGGGATGCTGGGGCTGGGATGCTGGGGCTGGGACATGATGCTGGAGCGAAGTGGGCTGCGAGCCTGAGGCTGGCTGTCCCTGAGGAGGGGGAAACGGAGAGGGAGCCCAGACAGGCTGTGAAATCCTCCTGGCTGGCTGGGACCAGGGGCCGTTCCTGCTTCATCCAGGCTTTGTGCTGCACAACTGGTTTCGGGGGAACCTCAGGAGCAGCGCGGGGCTCCCTGTGTTTTAGCAGGCTGGCTTTGCGTAGGGGGAAAAGGCAGGGTGTGGAGCAGCCAGGATTGAAACCCACTTGTCCTGTTTTCCTCCTCGTGAGAAGTGTTTCTTCAGGCAGCGAGCGTGGAGCACTTCCCTTGCTCTGAGGGATTTCTGTCTAAAACGCTCTGCCTTTGATGTAGATCTCTTGCAGATATGGCTGTTGCTCTGAGCACTGGGGCAGGGAGAGGCAGGACTTAACTTCTCGCTCTCTCTGCTCTGAAATCTGGGCTGATGGGTTTAATTCAACTTCCCTTGTGCTCAGACAGAGCCGGCAAACCTCTTCCCATGCTGTTGGAGGCAGGTAGTGGCTTCAAGTCTTGCTGTGCTGGTGCTTAGCTCAGGATCCCCGATAATCGTCTGGGTTCCGGGGAGCGTGCGTGGTGCTCTCCGAGACCGGGATCGCTGGTAAAACAGGTTATAGCGGGTGGTTGGCAATGATTTGCCTGCTTGTCTTCTGGCAGCTCGTAAAGCAAAATAAAACCCGAATTAACTAAAAACTTCTCTACTGCTGCCAAACCAAGAGGAGGACACGGGACAGGGGAGCTCGAGGAGCGCTGGCCAGGATGGAGGGTGTTGCTTTGGGATCCAGCAAGCCACAGCTGGGTGCTGCCTTCACCACGGACGTGCCATCGGAACTGGGGGGAGCTGGTGTGAGCTGGGGCCCGTGGTCAAACCGCTGCAGGCTGGGAGCATCCCGACTGCAAAGCAAAATCCCCTTTTGGCACGGCTCAAGCTGGCCACATCTGATGGCACAAGTGTCACCTTGGGTGAAGGGGACCCATGTGGCTGGGTGCTGCGGAGGAGCTCGGCTTCTTCCAGCCCGGTACCTCCGCTCCGGTGTCGGAGCATTTAGCTTCTCTCTGCCTCAGTTCCCTTCCTGGAAATCACGGATAATAGAGGGTTTTGTATGCGAAAGCCTCCGTGTTTCCATGGAGACTAGGCTTCGCTTGCTTGGGCATCTGATGTGGGATTCTGGCTTTTCTCTTAAATCTTGATGTTCTTAAATAAGACCTTTTTTTTTTTTTTTCTTTTTTTAAGACGTTCTCTGTTATCTCGGTGCTATCCTGGAGGTGCTGTGCTCTCGGACATCACAAACACTCGCGCTCCTCCTCCCCTGCAGCCCCACGTGGCTGTTCCCCTTCTTGGGTTGCAGTTTGATTTCTTCTCCTGTCCCAGATGAAGCAGAAAATCGTAAAGACGCGCTCTTTAAACCGCCCCAGGCGTGGCTGGTATTGAATATTCCCTTTCAGTGCTGCTTAAAACAGCATCGGTGATTCACGCAGGTCTGCTGAGGCTGGTTCTTGTTGAAGCCTTAATGAAGTCAAGCGAAGAAGCTTGGCAGGGAAGGTGTCCTGCCAGTTCTCTCACCTTCCGCTTTCCTTCCCCGTCCCTCCTTCGCTCACAAGCGGCTTGGGTTTTCTGATCCGTGTGGCTGTTTCCCTTGAAGCTGCCCTTCTCCTCTCGGCGATCCCGCAGGAGCGCGGGGAGATGTTGCCCCTTGCAGTGGAGGAGATGAGGGGGCTTGGATTTTAACGCAGCAGTGTGATACCAAGGTCAGAAGTGCAGGGACTCTCCCCCTTGCCCTGGGGTCCAGCAGGGCCAGCGGAGGTTGGGGATGAAGATCACAGTCCTGTTTATTCTGTATTTGCAGGAAAAAGGCTCCTGCGTGGCTCTGAAGGTGGTGGGCTGAGCTGGGGGGGGGTGTTCCCAGGTGGGGAGGAGCGTTGGCACCGCGGCGTTTTGGAGAGCCTGGATCGGGCACCCACCTCTCATCCCTGCCTGGAAGGAGATGCCGGTGCCCAGGGGTCAGCGATGGGGACCCGTCGAGCCCTGCCACCGCTGGGGCACGGCGTGGTGACAAATCCTGCTGCCTGGCCCCTTTGGAGGGTTTCCCATCAGCATGAGGACACAGACCTGGCTTCAGTCTTTTTTTTTTTTTTTTTTTTTCCCTGGTGCAAAGCAGTTGGGTTTTGAGCCTGGGTTTTGTCTCCAGTTAGGCTGACGTATCCCAGGGAAGGGCCTGTGCTCCCCGCAGCCCGGGGATGCTTCAGGCACGCAGCTGCCTTCTGCCTGCTTTCTCCTCCACCATCAACCCCAGCTCGTTTTCCCAAGAGCTGGTGGATTTATGGCGTTGTTGCGTCTTGGCTCTGGAGCACGAAGTCTCTTTGCGAAAATATCCAAATCCAGTTTGGCAGGAGGCCCGTGTCCCGGTGCCAGCGAGCCAGCACGCTGTGGGTCCCTGCTGCTCCCCGTCTTGGCTGGGCTGAGGCGGGTTGGTGAGAGGGGAAGGCTTTGTGCAGAAAACTGTACCCTCCGCCGGAGCGGCTTCGTGTTTTCTTCATCGGAGGAGAGCCCAGGCAGGCTTTTTCCTCTTTTATTCCTGCCTTTGATGCCAGCTTGCCTGGTGGTGTTGGTGGGGTTTGGGTTCCTGTCCCTGGCTGGGCAATTACAAAGATTTGAAATAGCGTGCGGTGGGGTTTTTTTGGGTTGTTTTGTTACTTAAGTCGCTGGCAGAAATCCTCACCCTTTTGTTTGTGAGCATCATCTGATAAGGGATGCTGCTGAGCTGGGGGGGGGTAAGCGCCAGCTCTGACGCTGAACAGGCTGGGCAGGAGCTTGCGCCCTTGAGCAGGACCTTGGCTGCTCCTGGGCAAGCCCACGTCCCTAAACCCACGCCTGAGCTTAGCGATGGGGGAGGCGCAGGGACACGGTCGCTTCTGCTGGCTGCTGCAGGGCAGTGACTTCCAGCTCCCCCACCAAGCGGGGCTGAGGGGTTTCTCTGCATAAAAGGGTGGCGGAATAAATGACTTTTCCTTCCCCAGCATGGGAAGGTGGCTGGTGAAGCCCAGCAGTTTGCTCCTTCAGCCGGTGAGGCTGGGGGGGGGTGTTTAAAGCTTTGTCATCACCTTCCCCCGGAGCCCGTGCGCAGCGGAGCCGGTGGGAGCGCCGCTGCTGACTTCGGCGGTGACGGGATCTGGAGGCTGAGCAGTGGCAGGCCGCTCTTTTCCATAGGGAAATGATGACATAAGATGACAGTATAATTCTGCAAAGCCTTTCCCTGTTGCTTGTGTTTCCAATGTTGGGGTGTGTGGTTGTTTTTTTTAAAGGAGGTGGCATTTGAAATATGAAGTTTGACAGCCGTGGTTAAGCCTGACATGACAGCCTGCTTTCTTCTTACTCATAGCGAGCTGAGATCTGCACGGTCCCGCGGGGACTGGTGTCTACAGCAATAGGCATCTCGTTCCTTTGTTAAAAGTGACTTTGAATGTAATAGTTCCTTATGCACGGCTCTTCCGCGGGCGAACACGCGTGCCGTGGGAGCGAGCTGAGCAGCATCTCTTCTGAGCATCAAACGGGACTTCGTGGGGTGCTTGGGGGGCACGTTGCTGGATGGAGAGGTGGGGTCACAGCATCCCTCCTGCTGCTGTCTCCGGGCTCGCCTTGCTGGTTCCTGCTGGATCCTGATCCCGCACCCCTTCCTTTCGTTGGAAGCTCCCCTTTGATGCTCTCCCCTGCTCACGGCCAGGGCTGGGAGGGAGCTCGGGGCATGGCCTTGTCCACCCCAAGGCAACACAGACCCGTGCCAGGGCAGTGGGTGCCACCGCTTCTCCGCCCTTGCTGGCACAGAGCAGCTCTCAAAGCCTAGCACAGGTCTTGGTGTGATTTTTTTTTTTTTTTAAGCCCATCTGTGCTTGCCTTGCTGACTTGCTTCCTCCCAGTTTGTGATGGGACCGGTCCCCAGAGCTGGTCAGAGCTCAGCTCCCATGGAGCTGAACGGCCGCAGGGAGAGAAACCGGAGCCAAGGCTGCTGCTGAGGGCATTGCACTGGGCTGATGACTTTTTAATTAACCCAGTACATTGGGCAGCAGAGGAGAGGAAGAGGTAGGGTGATAAAATGCATGTTAGTGTTGTGTTCTTCAGCATAAGGTTGTGAAACTGGTGCCTTGCTTGGTTTTCTGTTCTCTATACTGGGTGACGCCCTGAGCAGCCAGCTCTGAGCAGGGCTGGATTGGAGACCCCCACAAGTACCAAATGCCGCTTTAACGTGGTCTTTTGGGTAGCTGTTCCTTCTCCCTCCCTGCTAAGCAGCAAACAAGGGGGGAAAACAAGCGCACTCTTACAGGAAAGGTTTATTTTCCTGGTGCAAACTGTGTTGGTGGAACACCCCAGCAGGACATTGGGCAGCGCTGCTCCGTGCTGGGAGCCGGTGTGTTGCTGTTCGGGGTGGTGGGAACTTGTTCTCCTCCCGGCCTGGGCGCTCTGGCTCGGATGCAGGGACAGGAGCATCCCAATCCTTGGTCCGTGTGGAAGCAGAGGAGTCGCAAAGCCCTCGTGCTGTGGCTGCCTTGGTCTTGGGTAGCGAGGCGGGGACCTTGGCAGCTGAACCGGGTTTAAATGTGCACAGCAAAGCCTTGGGGTGCCCTCAGCTAGCTCGGAGGTGTCTCTTTGGCTCCAGGCCTTATCCAATATTTATTCTTTTCCTGCATGAGGCCAAGGCTGTGTTTCCTTCCTCCCCTGCCTGCTCTGCGGAGAAGCCCAGGGCTGGGTGTGGGATGGATGGGGTTCAGCCTGGATTTGGCAGGAGCGCGGTGGCCGGTGGGGTCGTGGACCCCCTCCTGTTGCTGCAGAAGAGGGAGGGTGCTTTTCCTGCTCCCGTGCCGCTGCCGTTCCCGTTTGAAGGATTGTTGTGGCTGTGCTAATCCCACAGAAAATCAGCCTAAAGAGCCCGTGCCTTTCGTTTGCTGCCTTGGACTTTCAAGCCAACAAAACCACTCTTGGTGAAAATGTGGGGAAAACCTCCCTTCTCCATCCGTCAGTGACTTGTTCTGGTGGGAAGCGGGTTTTGGTGGCTCTGCTGGGTTGCAATGGCCCCGCAGCTCGTGGGGCTGGGCACAGGGGTTCCCCTGGCTGGGGGGTGGGCTGCTGGCAGGGCAGCCGGCGGCGGATCCCGGCGGATCGGTGCCTGCGTGGTTCTCACCGCCCCCCTTCTGTCTCCCAGGTCATGCTGGCTGCTTCCTACTGGTCCCTCCTGGCCCCGGCTATCGACATGGCCGAGGAGTCCGGCAGCTTCGGAGCCTTCGCCTTCTTCCCGGTGGCCGTGGGCTTTGCCCTGGGCGCAGCTTTCGTCTACTTTGCCGACCTGCTCATGCCAGCACTGGTAAGTAGGCATTCCTGGGCTGGGGGGCTGCTGCTTTTTTCGGCTCTGCCATGGCAGAAGCCGGGTACAGCTTGGTTTCTATCACAGATTTAATGAAAACCGTGTTTTCTCCAACACCCCAGGCGGCTCTGCCAGTGCTCAATGCAGCTTTAGGCTGGCTGCACTTTTTTTTTTTCTTCCCTTTTTTTTTTTTTTTCACGCTTCTGCTTTTGTTCTTTTCACTGGCAACACTTTGCAAACAGTTCAGGTGTGACCTTCTGTTTCAGCCCAGGGGTTTAATTTGCAGAGCTGCCAACCCTCTAAGCATTGCAAAATTGAATGAACCATCCTACCGTCTAAGAGCATTATTAAATAAATAAATTGGAAGCTTTTGGGTTTTTACCGCTGAAAACACGAGGGTGTCTTGGACAGTGAAGATGCTCTCAAAAAAAAAAAACTTCCAAAGAGCTTTTTAATTTTTGTATTTGTTTGAGTGAAGGGGGGGTTATCTGTGGTTACGAGTGAGGAGTGTGAGGGTCTCTGAGGAGCGGCATGGCTGGTGACCCCCGTGGCCAGGGGAGCCCGCAGTGCCAGCCTTCCCCGCTCCTCTGCTTTCTGAGCCTCTCCTAACAGGTCCAGGCAAATGCATCCTCAGCTATGAGGAAAATTGCTTGGTATTATGGGGTGTTGCTTCCAGTGCAAATGGATGCATTAGAGTAAAGAACAAATAAATGAAACGACAGCGGCGTCGGGCGGCTGAAAGCCTGGCCCCCCTCCGCGCCTTCCACCCGTGTCCTGGCTCTTCTCCGGGCTCCCGATCCCTTTGCGGGGTGCGGCGGGGGGCTGCTGTTGGGCAGCTGGAGCCTTTGGAAGCCATTTGCCATCAATTTTTTTTTTTTTTTCCCTTCTACTCTCAGCAACCTGAGGTCTCTTGCCTGCGTTGGCCGTGGCGGCGACCGCCCTTGTTAGGAGGTGCTGGATGGGGCGCGGGGTGTGTTTGATCAGCTGCCCGAAGCCGCTGTTTTCCCCGCGGGGTGGATAAACAGTTGCACCACAAAACCCAATTCTTTACCGCGGCCGGCGTTCGTTTTTGCTGCGCTCGGAAATGGGAGCGTCGGGGGAGGGAAATTCTTGCGTCGCAACGAGCGGGATGGAGCGGCGAGGAGGGCAGCCAGCGTGCGCGGTGGCGAGGGCGACGGCCTTGTAGGGAGCAGCGCTATATATATATATATATTAAAAAAATATACAATTATATCTTGCTTTAAATCCAGTTCGAATACCAGTGGGAGGGGAGCTGTTTGCACCGTGCAGGAGAGCGTGAGCCGCCACACGCTTGCCCCATGGGGCTTTTGGGCTAACGTTGAGCCCAAAGGGGGTTTACACCCCCTGGCTAATGCTGCTGCCTGTGTTTTGCATCCTGCGGGTGTCCCTGCACCAGGGTGTCTCCTCCAGCCGGATTGCGGGCAAGATCCACCTCGTTAGAAATGTCTGTGGAAATGCAAAACGCTGCTTGTCCTTCCCCCGGGTGACCCGGGCAGGGTCAGGAGAGCTGGGGGCGGCGGGGGGCTCCTGCACTCCCTGCCCAGGGCTCCTGGGGCTGTTGAGAAGCTCTGCACTGGGCAGGGGATGGGACTTTTGGGATAGGTGCTTTAGGAAGAGGAGAGGGGCAGTGATTGTCCCCCTGTCCTGGGCACTGGGGGGGCCACCCCTCGAATGCTGGGGTCAGGGTTGGGCCCCTCCCTCCCAGAAGGACCTGGAGGGGCTGGAGCGTGTCCAGAGAAGGGCAGCGGAGCTGGGGAGGGGTCTGGAGCCCCAGGCTGCTGGGGAGCAGCTGGGGGAGCTGGGGGGGTTCAGCCTGGAGAAGAGGGGGCTGAGGGGAGCCCTCATCGCTCCCTACAACTGCCTGAGAGGAGGGGGGAGCCGGGGGGGGGGTCGGGCTCTGCTCCCAGGGAAGGGGTGATGGGACGAGGGGAAACGGCCTCAAGTTGCATCAGGGGAGGTTTGGATTAGACATTAGGAAAAATTTCTTTATTAAAAGAGTGGTCAAGCATGGGAATGGGCTGCCCAGAGAGGTGGTGGAGTGACCATCCCTGGAGGTGCTCAAAAACCGTGTAGACGTGGCACTTGGGGACATGGTTTAGCAGGCGTGGGGGTGTTGGGTTGGCGGTTGGACTTGATGATCTTGGAGGTCTTTTCCAACCCTACTGGTTCTATGACCAGAGACTTGGCAGAGTTACAAGGGATGCCGTGGAAGGAGCACGGGGAGATGTTAAAGCTGAATGTGTCGAAATGAAATCAAAATCGGCGAGTGCCTGGTCAGCCCGGAGCCGTCCTCGGGGCTGTGCTGGCAGGGGAATTTGGCTCAGGATGCATCTCCTTCACCTGGAGCCTGGACTTCTCGGGAGCCCGTGCTGCTCAGACAAGGGTTAAGCACTTCACTCCCAACAAGTCTTGCTTCTTTGTGGATCTGTTAAAATCTCAGGGCTGGTTTTTTTTTTTCCCCCCACACTTACAGTCAGGCGAGGAAGGGATGCTGGGGAGGCCGTGGGGTGTGCTGTCCCCGGGAGGGCGGGATGGGGGATCTGTTTTTAGCTGGCTGCTCTTAGCACAGAGCGCTCTCCCTGCCTGGCACTCTGCTGTAATCTGTTTGTTGGATAGCAACAGGTAGTAAAAGCTTTTAATGACTCCTTATCACCCCCGTCCCCCTCCCCGGGGAGGGAGCAAGGCTTCGCTGGTACCCGAGGCTTTGCTCACCAGCAGAGCTGGGGCTGGCGGGAGGGTTAAACCTCCAAGACAAACTGGTTAATGATGCCGAACAGCTGTAGTCATTAAATTCCTTACAAAAGACAAATCTAATCTATTACATCTTTATCTTTTGCCGTTTATTCCCCGTGTGAAGCCTTTAACGTGTTTGTTCAGCCTTTAGCTGGGTTCCTGGAGGAGGAGACGCTGGCCTGGGAGCGCTTGGCTCGGCCGGTGGAGGTTGGCGAACCACAATGGGGTATTTGGGGGGCGAGACCGTTGCAGAAATGGAGCTCGAGCTTTAAAAAAGGGCCTCTCCCTTGTTTTGGCAACTGTCTCCTTGTGTCGTCTTCAGCCCAAGTCTGTCTTTACCAGCTGTGCTGGGTTTGGTGGTGGCAGAGCTGGTTCTGCTGCGGGACGGTGCTATAGTTTCTGGAATATCTTGGGCCCGTCTGCCTCTTCCCTCCCGGGCCCTGGTGATGCTCCAACAGGTTTCTCTCCTTCCTTTGCTCTCATTTAACCTTATAATTAAGAACTTGGCTTTCAAGTGATATTTGAGGAGGCCTCTGGATGCAGAGGGGCCAGGTGATGGGGGGTGTATGCGATGCTATTGCCTTTCCCAAAAAGGGTTTGGGCTGAGGGTCTTCGACAGCAAGACCTGAAGCCTTTGAGGGAGGGTTTACTTACAAATACCGCTCAGCGCAGTAGGTCCCTGATCGCTGAGCAGCTATTTTGGGTCTGCTGTAAAGCATAAGAATGCTGGGATTGAGGAGCAGTATTCTTATCCTTCAAATCTGTCTTGCAGCTCTGCTGGGTTTTGTTCCGAGTGTGATGTTTTATCGGGTTTCATAGGATGTTTTGGGGTGGAAGGGACCCCTAGAGGTCACCTACTCCAACCCCCATGATGGGTTTCTTGCTCCAGCCTCCCTCTTCCCAGAGGAATCCCGCAAGAGTCCAGAGGACACATCCAGCCCTGGCTCTGATTTTCAGAGAGTCCCTGGCTGCTTTTGCTCCTGAATTGTCACGTGCACATGTGGTGCTTTTGTCTCTGAGCTGCTGGATGGCCAGGACCTCTCCCAGCGGTGCTGGAGTTCCCATGAGTGTTCCCGTGCCCAGGCAGGTGGGATGCTGGGTGGGATGCTGGGTGGGATGCTGGGTGGGATGCTGGGTCAGGGTGCAGCGGAGCGCCCGTGTTGAAGCTGTGGCTTCCAGGAGCTGCCTTTTCCAGATCGCTGCCCTTAAATGCTCCTCCAAGCAAGTGGGAATTCACAGACTGGTGGGATCAGGAAGGTGGCATGGGCAGGGAAGAGGAGAAAGCCGTGGTGGGAGATGATAAACCCCTCGGGGGCTGCACGCCAGCTCGGCCGTACCTGCTCGCCCACGTCCATGCACGTTTCCTATTTAACCACCTTATTCTCTCCGCTCCCTGGCTGCATGACGTCCTCTCGGCTCCATGATCATTATGCTAAATAGGATAATGAGGCTTAATCAGCTTCATCTCCTCTACCTTGAGGCTTCGTTTGGCTCGGAAACATCTGTCCGCATACAGAAAGCAGCTTCATCGCTCCCGCTGTGGTGGGTGCAGGTCTGAGCTCCATCCAGGACCCGGATGGGTGCTGCGGTATTTGGGGATGTGGGGCAGCCCCGGGTCTCCCCTGGGAGAGCTGATGAGCGTCGGAGGTGGCTCGGATGGAAGGAGAGGAGGGCAGATGTTGCAGGAGACCCAGAAGTTAATGGATAATCCAGGGAGAGAGCTGCTGGGCCGTTACTCAGGTTTAACTAGGAGCCTGCCAATACTTCTGGTGTAAAAGATGCTTGGGGCCGGGAGGATGGGGAGCCAGGGCTGTAATTCTGTCCTGGAAATACCATCTCAATTGGATTTTTTTTTTTTTTTTTTCATGTCAGCTAGATACAGGGTTTATTGTTTGTTTTGTTTTTGGTTTGTTTTTTTTTTTTTATTCCTGAATACAGAGTAAATCAATAAGGCTGCATGCAATGGGTGGACCATTCCTTAGATTTAAACCAAATAGTAACTAAAGTGCCTTTTAAAAGCCTTTTGCCCAGGTTGACGCGTGCTCCAAGGGTGCCAGCGCTGGCCACTCGTGCTGCAGGAGGGACCAGCGGGGCCAAAATCCCAGTTTTGAAGCGTTTGAGGCTGTGGTTTGCAGCTGCCTGGTGGTTTTTCGCGAGCAGGCTGAGGATCTTCGCGTGGGCTGGATGAGAGCGGAGCGGGCGCGTGTATGTTCGTAGCAGGAGGCTGGATCCTGGTAACCCTCTCGAAACGTAGCCTGAGTGCTCCTGCCCTCTTCGATTTTTGCAAATTGAGGTTTGCAAGCTTTTTTGGAATATAGGCTGGGATTGGGCTTTTTGCACAGTGAATTTTAGGCTATTTTTGGCAGGGCCCCCCTTGGGAAGGATTTGGGAACTTGATAAGGAGCTATCCAAGGGATACTCTTGCTGTGTGTCGTTTGGCTCGGAACGTGCCTCGAGGATGTATATTTTGCTTTCTAAATCTGTGCGAGTCACGTAGCGGGGGGAAAGCTGAAAATAGTGCCTGGATGGGGAAGCTGCAGGAGGGGGGAGGAGAGACCATCACGCCCACCCCAGGCGTAGCTGCATGTTATTTAAATTGGCAATTTCTTTCCTAAACCACAGCTGGATTAGACCATGGGAAGCCTCCTTTTTGGGGGTGTGTGTGTGTGATTCCTAGCACATGGCTGGTGCACCGGGGGCAGTCGTTAGTGCCGCGGCTGCGGTTTGGGGACGTTGGTGATCCTCCCCCCTCGGCAGCGTATGCGCTTCCACCCGGCGAAGGTGGAAAGCTTTTAATAGTGCTCTGATTTGCATGGAGCTGGGTTTTGATGGGTTAATGATTTCACGAGGCAGTAAAAACGCGCTGAGTCTCGTCGCTGGTCTTAATTTATAATCGGAATAAAGGTTCCTCTTCTGCAATTTGCCGATCCCTCCGAGACATGCCCATCGCAAGTCCCCATCCTTAATGTGCTTTTTTCCCTGCTAATCTCCGACTCCTAGAAAGTTAATTAGCTGCACGTCCTCATTGCCGTAGTAGGGAGAGGCTTTTTCGATTCGAGCGTTGAGCGAGGGACGTGCCGGTGTGGGGGACATGTGTGCTTCCCGGCTTATTAAATTTCTGAGCGTGGGACCAAAACGCTGCCCGGAGACGCAGGCACGGTGGCGGTGGTGGCATCTCGCCGAGCGCGGCCTGGCAGCCGCGTGTCTTGGGCCACACAATCTTGGGAAAGCCATTAAATAAAAGGGGGTGCCAGTGAGGTGGTTTTGGGGGCCTGGGGCGTGCAAAGTGACTCTACCCCTTTTTTTACAAGCAGTGTTTGCTCTCTGCGGGTCCTGCTGGCTCCAGACCAGCGTGGAGCTGGCGTGGGGATGCCTGGATGCAGAAGGTGGGGATGGGTGGATGCACGAATCCACGATTGCAAAGCCGCGTGTGCCCCGTGCTCGTGCTGCCCTGAGCTAGGGGCTTACCCCCCCACCCCAAAACAGGGACCAGCCAGCCCCGCTGCACGGACACTGCGCCCTGTCCAGCGTTTTGCTGGGAGCAGAGGGACTGGCTCGCGTGAGCTTGCCTCCTGCATTCCTGGTTTGCTCTGATTTCCTTTGCTGAGGGGAAAATAAACAGCGGCCCTTCTGTTTGTGTTGGGTTTGTGGCATTCCGGCCCTTTTCCACTGGCTCTGGAAGGAAGGAAGGATCCGGCTCTGATGGCTGAGGAAGGGAAACCTTATTTTGGGAGCATCATCAGGGACCGTAGCAAAGCTTTCCATTGGGAAAGGTCCTTCCCCTTCTAGCTCTAAATAAATATGAGTACCCGGGCATGAGTTTGATTAACCCATCAGATAAACCCAACCCAACTCTCCCAAGCTGCAGAAGGCCATGGGTCCGTGTGGGACCGATGCCTGGGCCTGGCTCCCCCGTGTCCTATCCCAGGCAGGTGGCAAGGGCAGGATTTCAAACGTGATCCCTGGTGCCGACCACAACCCCCCCTAAAGGTTTATTTAAAATCTGTTTGCCGGTATGATCTGTGGAAAGCCCGCCTGCCTCCCCCCCCGCCCATGTGCGGTGGTTTTAGCGCTTGAAATCCAGTTGCTGCTAGATAGGGTGAAAATATTTGCAGAAAAAAAGCACCAAGTTGTAATTATACTAATTTATAGAAAAGCATTCTGTTTTATTAATGGAGGTAAAGGGTTATTTGCTTCCACAGTGCAATCTTGTCAGCTGCTCTTAATTATAACGCTCTCTTATTATGCATTAAGCAATTAAAAAAAAAAAACCCAAACCATTGCATTTGAAGTCCCAAAGCTCGAGCTGCAGAGCAGAGATGCTTTGCAGCCGAGTCAGGGTTAAATCCCCCCCTCCCACCCTCGTTAGGTTTATGGGGACAATCTCTACCTGGCTGACAGCAGCTGAAATCCGGAGCGGTTTGCGGGCGCTTGCGGCAGCGCGGCTCCGCCGGCTGACAGCAGGGTTGCACGGGGAGCGAGGAGGTGGGAAAAAAAAAAAAAATCCTGCTGTAAAAAAAGCAGGGACTGAGAAAACCTGGCTTCATTCCTCATTCAATGAGCTCCTGCACTGGATAAATGTTTCTCCACTGTTCCCTTCCCCGTGACAAAGCACCTCTGGCCCCGCTGGTTACCTCCAGCAGGTATTACCAGCTGATGAGGCTGGTGGTGCGACGTGGGGCTCTTCTCTCCATCATGGCTCAGCCTTTGCTGATTGAATTTCAATTACTGTTTGGGGCCTGGCTCAGAATGGTAAAAGAGGATAAATTTTCCAAAAGGAAGAGCACACGCATACCAGATCTCCTCCGTCACTGCCAGAAGAGTCTGGCTGGCACCGCAGGGAGGGATGCGTCGCTGTCGGGGGAGTTCTGCTGGGTCCTGGGCAGTGTCTGACCTTTTTGCTGATTGAATTGGAGCACTCTTTTTTTATTTTTTTTATTTTTTTTTATTCTTTCTTTAAGTGTTAGCTGTGGAACGAGCAGCAAGCAAGGCAGCGGAGCGCAGACCGGAGGGGACGTGGGTGCTCGGAGCACCCTGGGCTTGCACTCGTGCTTCAGATGGGCTCCGTTGGTGGGAGCCTCCTGGGCTCTAAGAGCTGGTGGTGACGCCAGGGACACTTTAAGCTCCTTTCCTTGCTGCAGTGATGCTCTGTGCCCTGCCTGTATCCAGGCAGGCTTGGGGAAGGAGTTGGGAATTCTGTGCCTCCCTTTCCTGTGACCGTGGTGCTGGTTCATGGGGAAGAACCTGCTACCTTGAGGCAGTGTCAACTCTAAGACTTGCTCCCATAGCATCCTTGCTCCCATAGCATCCTTGCTCCCATAG
>JADKXX010011011.1:0-49320 GCA_017310255.1 Butorides virescens | reverse complement strand
AGCATCCTTGCTCCCATAGCATCCTTGCTCCCATAGCATCCTTGCTCTTCCTCTGAGCACGGCCCCGTTTATCCGCCGGCACGCTGAGCGCGCTGGATGGTTCCTCAGCAGTTCTTTGATCTTAAAAATCTGCCTTTGAATTGGCTCGTCGCTGTAACCCCAAATTAATGCCTCCCCTGTGAAAAGCAAACCTGCCATTAAAATGACAGAGAAGCCGTGAGTGAGGTTGCAATCGGTTGGGTGGTGAATGTCAAGGAGAGGAAGGCTGCTTGCATGGAGAGCACGGGGGAAAAAAAAACATCTACGCACGGATCTATAACGGCAGCACAACGCCAGCTTGCTCTCAGGGCAAACTCTGACTCACCCAGACTGACTTGACACGCTGTCTGCTTCGGAGACGAGCTGGCAAGAGCCAGGTTTGTGCCTCTTACGTGCACAGCCATCCTTCCCGGGGGACACGTGCACAGCCGTCCTCCCCGGGGACACGTACGTGTCCCCGGGGAGGACGGCTGTACACGTGTCCCCCCGGGAGGATGGCTCCCTCCATGCCCATGGGTCAGTCCCTGCCTTGCCATGCTTGGTGCCACCCTTTGGTGCCAACGTCTCCATGCGGTGCTGGCCCACGTGCCCCGGCTTGGAGGTGCCATGGGTGCTGGTGAGTGGTGTAAAATGGAATATTGCATTATATATTGTATTATTTATTTTATATATATATATATATGTGCATTATATATTGTATTATGTCTATTATTAATAGGCTGACAGCCCCGCCGGAGAGGGGTTGGGGACTTGGGTGGAAAATTGGTTGGGTTTGCTCCTTTCGGCGCAGCCTGAGGCTCCTCTGCTGGTGGTTTGGACTCTGGGGGGGGGGGGGTGTCTCTGCTTTTGCACCCCCTGGGCACGTGGCCGTGGGGTGTTGTGCCCGCCGGGGGGCTGCCTTTGGGGGGTGCTATGCTCAGGGTGTGAAAATCCTCGTGGTGCGTTTTCCTGTCTCCCCCTCCATCGTGCTCTAATTATCGATGAGGTGGTGAAGGTGATGGGACTTCAATCTGTTGTCCGCAGGCTTCAGAGCTAACGCAAGCTGAAAAACCAACTGGTTGAGTCCCCTCTTCGTGTCTCAGGCTGGTTGCAGGCTTGGGAAGGTGTCTTGCCCTTGGTTCACATTTTCCATGTGGTTTTTTCAAGGTCTATCAAGGTTTTATAGGTGAGGTGCACACTACACACATTAAAAAAAAATAAAAAATGCTGGGGGCTGATCTCAGAGCTCAATTTCTGGGCTTTAGGTGGTCTTGGTTGGAGTCCGGCACCCGAATGAGTTGGTCTCGAGCTCTCTGGATAAGCCTTGCCTGTGGGGCTGGCTGGAGGGGAACCAGCCCATTCCCCAGCTTGAAATTCAGCCGTGCCCTGTGGGATGGTCCCAGATTTACCATCCTGAGCTTCCGAAGGAAGGGAAATGGGTTAGCTTCTCGGTGGTGGTAATCAGGAAGTGCCTTGTCCCTTACTGTGCTGCTCTTCTGTAATGAATTAACAAATTAATTGCGCTAGCTGGAGCAAATGAAGGGCCTCTCCCGTGGATTCATTGCGTTGGGCTTCAGGAAGGTGTTTCAGGCTCCCCGCGCTCTGCAGAGGAGTTGGTGTCCCTTGGGCTTTGGTGCTATTTTGGTAATTACGGGATGCGGGAGAAGCGGAGAGGAGAGAAAGAGCAGACACCGTGGCCTTGGGAATGAGCCGGGCTCCCCGGGGGCTGCGATGCTGGGGGGGATGCAGGGAGAAGGGGCTGCTGCTCCATCCGTCTGCCGGGGCCCGGTGCGCGTCCGCGTTGCTAATTGTGGGTCTGAAGGAAGTCGTGGTCTAACGTAACGTAATTAGGCAGCGCTGGCCTGGTGTGGCTCTTCATTTGAGGGGTGATGGATGGCTCAGCCGAGCCCTGCTGCAGCCCAGGAGCCCTCGCCGTCCCCCCCCCCCCCCCCCCCGCGGAGCCCTCGCCGCCCCCCCCCCCCCCCCCCCCCCGCCCCCCCCGACCCCCCCCCCCCGCTTCTGACTTCTCCCCCCCCCAGCAGCAGCCGCCCGCTTTGTCCGCCCTTTCCCATTAATTCAATCTGCCCCGATAGCAAATCATTACCGAGCAGTATATTGTGTAAAAATGAGCTGTTAATTGAAGTTGTGTTTGCTTTTTCTCTTACCCTTGCAAAAAGCCTTGCATAATAAAGGGCTGTAAAAATACATGTTGCCACGCTACAAATACGCAAGGTGGGAAGGGGGCAGGGAGAGAGAGAACAGCGCCGAAGCTGGTCTCCATTAGATTTTAATAAGCGTGTGGAGAAAAAGCTCTTGTTAATCTCATCCGAGGCTTAAAGGTTTATTGCTAACAATTAAAATCTCATATTGTAGTGCTGACTCGATGCCACGAACCTCTCCGCCGTGTCCTGCTGAGCAAGCCGCAGGCGTCGGGGTGGTGGTGATGTGTGGGGCAGTCCTTAGGAAAAAAATCCCTTCGGATCTGGCTGTAACAGGCAAGCTTCCTCCCAGCAAGCAGCTGGAAGCCTGCGTGCATCCAAACTGGTTTTGGTGGGCAGCACTTGTGCGCTCAAAAGGTCTGCCTGGAGCAACCGGTCCTTTGAAAAATAAATGTACTGGTTGGGCGTCGAGGTTTCTCCAGGCTTCCTGGTGGACAGGGGGTTGGTGGCACGAGCCCCATCTCCCGCTGTGGCAGAGGTGGGGGTTTTTGTTCTTTTAATGAGTTGCTTGGGGTTTTTTTTGTTTTTTTTCTTTTTTGCAAGGTTGCATGGCAAAAGCGGCGAGAAGACTCCTGTGCTTTTGGTTTTGTAATGGCAAAGGTTGCAAAACCGACCTCCTTTCTGCCGCGTAGACCGGTGCCGTTGCGAAACGTCACGTTTTGTAAGAAAGCTCCGGGGTTTCCCGAGGAATTGTGCCTGTGCTCCCTCCTCCTGGGCAGCACCCACCCGGCGGCCTCTGCTTTCCCAGACCAGGTGCCAGCAACATTCCTGCTGTGTTTTTCCTCCCTCCTGGAAAGGCCAAAGCCCCGAACATGCCAACGAGAAAAATCCGTACGTTTGTTTTTAATGTGAACGTTGCTTTGGCCGAGAAGATGGATTTGCCTGTGCCGGGCTCCCCTTGGAGCCCCTCGCCCGGCTCTTGGGGGGGGTCTGGGGCAGCCGTGGCTGGTGGGTGCCCACTCCATGGCAGCGATGCTCTCGGGGGTCCGGCCGTGCCGGCTGGCAGCGGGTGCCCCCGCATCCCCTGATGGGAAGGGCTGCGTGGGCTGTGGGATGCGTTCCCCCTCGTTCCTCTTGGAGGGCAGATTTGGTTTATTTGAGGGTTTGGGTGGCTGTTGATACATTTGCCTTCTTCCCCCCCCCAGGGTTGCCAGATTTAGTGTTTTGGGGTGCGCTCGGCGCTGTCAGCTCCTGCGAGCACCGGAGGTTTTGGCACTGCCAGGGGGCTCCCGTCGGACACGGCAGCTCCCAGGGGAGCCCCTGCGGCCGGGGCTGCCCTGGGGTCGTCCCGCATGACACCCCGGCTGTCCCCACGCTCCTGGTGACACACGAGGGAGGTGATTTATTCCTCCTGCCCCCGCAGACTTCGTCAGCAGAGGCCGGTGATTAAAGCTGCTGTTTGCAATTTTCAAGAATTATGAGTTATCAAAGTGGCTGATAATTAGCGGTGAATAAAATGTACTGGCAATAATATTACATTAGTTACAGATAAACTGATACCAGCCTTCCTTAATATTCACTTAAGCTTCCCTGTTTGCAGTTATTAGGGGAAGGCTCTGGTGTCCTCCTGCTGCCAGCTGTGCTGTCAGGATGGGAACGGCCTCTCAGCCTGATGCCATCGGCTTGCGAGACGCTGCCGGGGCAGATCTGCCGTGAAAACGCTGAAATCTTTGTCTCTGGTTGAACCTTTCCTGCCCAATTCCCGCGGCAGCGCTGCCATAGCTACGAGCCTCCTGGAGCCTGCTGCGTGCCGGGCCGGGGGAGGATGCGGGGCTGGAGGAAGCCAGATGGAAGATGCTCGGCGTGGGAAGCGGGGAGCCCCCGGGCCTCCCCCCGTGCCTGCTGCCACGGCCCCGGAAAAATGTTGGTGTTCCCGGCGCAGGCAGCGGGGCTGGCGTGGGGGGGCAGGCGCTGCCGAGCCACGGGGGGGGGGGGTGCGGTGCTCGGTGTGGTGCAGGATCAGGCCCTCGGGGTCTGTTCCTCCTTGGGAAATTGGGTTACATGAGGATGCTCTTGCACTGAGCGATTGCCAAATCGATCATTTGGCGATCATTCTGCTCAGGGTCACCCCGCTCCTGCCTGGTGCTGAGCAAGCCCGTGCCCTCGGATTCCCACGGGAGCTCCGGCCACCCGTGAGGAACGATTCCCTTCCAGACCCCTTGCTGGAAGTGATCCCAACCCACCCGTAACACGGCTCTCCGCTCCGGACCCGCTTCTGCCGCTGGCATTGCGGGGGGTGAGGATGCGTTTGGGACTTGGCTGTTGGGATGAGGGCTTGGGTTGGATTCGTAGACCCCAGGAGCTGCTGCTGGTGTCCCCCAAGAGCTGCTGATGTCCCCCAAGAGCTGCTGATGTCCCCCAGCAGCACGGGCGATGCTTCCCAGGTGCTCCCCTCTTCCCTTTGCCCTCTCTGCTCCGCTTTGTCTTCTCCTGCCGCTGTATCCGGCAGCGCTTTGAGGCTCCGGAGGAGGGTTGTGATCGTGGCCGCTGGTTGCACGTGCTGTGGTTTTAGGTTTTACGAAACTTCAGGCAGTTGAACTCTAGAGGGGAAAAATGGAAGAAATCCACGTCGCAACGCGATGGGCAGCATCTCGTTAGCGAGCCCAGAAGGAATTGGCCTTGAGGTGCCTTTCTGTCTGCCCTGCCCATTACTGCTGCTCCGTTGCGAGCAGGCTCCAAATTAAAATGCAAGCTGGGATGTACCTGAAACCCTTGGAGACCCTTAAACTCTCCTATGAAAATAAATTGGGCTTTCAGTTTTCGTTACGCTGGGTTTTGTTGACGTGGGGTTGGGGTTGCTCGCTGTTACTACAGCCGGAGCCGTAGTGGTGATCCGGGGTATGCCGGGTGCCCCCGGGTTTATTCCCAATTTATTTGGGGCACAGAATGTCCTATCACAGGGGTTTGGGTGCTGCTGGTGGGACCCAGGTGCGACCCCGGGCTTCTGGACTGGGCTGTGCTGGGGCAGGGGGCTACCAGGCACCGTGGGAATAGAAATAAGGGAGATTTGGTTCTGTCTGGAGCCGCGTATTGGGTGCTGTTAATAATAAATACGACTGCACCCGCTTCCGCCTTGGGAAGGGCCTTCGTCATTGCACGGGTGGTACCCGAGTTGTTGATTTTAGTATTTTGTTGATTTTAGTATTTTGAGTGGGGGATTGCTGGTGATCTTGGCTTCCAGAGGAGCCGCAGTCCAAGTCCTCCTACCCGCGTGCCTGCTAGCCCCTTCCCTTGGCCCATCCCTCCGTGCCGGTCAATATTGACCAAACCCTTGCTTTTTGTCCCCCCGAATAGTGTGGGGGGGGCACGCATTGCTTTCAGGGATGCTGTGCTGGGGGAATGTGGAGCTGGCCGACCGTTTTTTCGGAGGGATGCCTGGTGGCGCCCAGGCTCCTGGCAGCACAGCCCAGCGCAGCCGTTAAACCCCGTCCCAGGCCCATCCTCGCCCGCCCGCGCTCCGCTGGTGGGTGCTGGCTCTGGTCCCCGGGAGCGACACGGAGCCTTTGCAGGGCGCCCCGGCCCCGCGTTTGCTCCAGCACGGGGATGGGATGGGAAGTGATGTGGCCAGGTGGTGTGGCTGCTGCTGCTTCTTGTTTATTTTCTGTTTATTTTCTGTTTATTTTCTGTTTATTTTCTGTTTATTATTTATAATTTTATTATGTTTATTATTTATATTTATATTTATACTTATTTTTATTTTTATTATTTATAATTTTATTATGTTTATTATTTATATTTATAATTATTTTTATTTTTTATTTATTTTTATTTTTATTTAATTATTTATATTTATAATTATTTTTATTTTTTATTTATTTTTTATTTTTATTTAATTTTTATTTTTTATTTATTTTTATTTATTTTATTTTTTATTATTTTTATTTTTATTTATTTGTATTATTTGTTGTTATTTATTATTTATTTATTATTTATTATTATCCAAAAAATGTAGTTTGAAACAAGGAGGGCTTTGGAGAAGGCGGGTGTGAGCAGGAGCACCTCCCTTCTGCACCCTTGGCGGTGGGGCTGGTGCCAGGTGCTGCTCCCCGGGGTGGGGGGGGCGCTTGGCACGTCCCCCATGGGACACTGGCTGCCCCAGGGATTGCGGGTGCTGTCGTCGAGCACCCCTCGGGGGCACCTTGGGAGCAGAGGTCTGGAGGTGAAACCGAAGGGTGCCAAGGGAGGGTGGGGGGGTGCAGGGCTCCCGCCTGCCTCGGCTCTCGGTGGGCTACAAACGAGCGCTGCTGGCACGGGGCTTCGCAGCCGGCGCTGTGCTGACGGAGCTTCTCTTGGGCGCGTCGAGCTCTTCATCTGCTGTTTCCAATAACAAAATCCCAGCCTGCTGTTCCACACGCAGACGGGCGCGCTCTGGTAACTCAGTGCTTTCGAAGGGAGCGTTCTTCCCGGCCGTTCCCATTTCGTGTTTTGCACATAAATCCATTTATCGGGCTCGGAAAAGCCAGGCACTCGCTGCTTCGTTGCTGCGCAGCCTTCGTCCCTGTCCCCGGAGGTGTCACCAGGGGCCTGGGGGGTGGCAGCGCCGTGCCATGTCCCTCCCGTGTGCGGGGCGGCCGCTGGCACGGGCTGGGGACATGCAGAGTGTCCCTGCCTCTCCGTGCTCCCCACCCCGCTTTTCTTTCTCTCTCCACTTTCTGGTCCCCGATCCATTATCATAGAATCATGGAATGGTTTGGGTGGGAAGGGACCCCCAGAGGTCCCCCAGCCCAACCCCCCTGCAGGAGCAGGGACACCTTGAACCACATCAGGTTGCTCACAGCCCCGTCCAACCTGGCCTGGAATGGTCCCAGGGATGGGGCCTCCACCCCCTCTCTGGGCAACCCTGCCAGGGTTTCACCACCCTCAGTGGAAAGAATTTCTTCCGTAGATCCAGTCTAAACCTCCCCTGCTTCAGTTTAAAGCCATCACCCCTTGTCCCTACTGAAAAGCTTGTCCCCCCCTTTCCTCTGGGCCCCCTTGAAGCCCTGACCGGCCGCACTCAGCTCTGCCCGCAGCCTCCTCTTCTCCAGGCTGAACACCCCCAACTCTCCCAGCCTGGCCCCAGAGCAGAGGGGCTCCAGCCCTCGGAGCATTTTAGTAGCCCCTCGGATCATTTTAGTAGCCCTCCCCTGGCCCCGCTCCAACAGGTCCATGTCCTCCTTGTGCTGAGGGCTCCAGAGCTGGACGCAGGGCTCCAGGGGGGGTCTCCCCAGAGCAGAGCAGAGGGGCACAATCCCCTCCCTCGCCGCTGGCCACGCTTCTCCTGATGCAGCCCAGGGTAGGGTTGGCTTCTGGGCTGCCAGCGCCCATGGCCGGCTCATGCCCAGCTTTTCATCCCCCAGCACCCCCAAGTCCCTCTGGGCAGGGCTGCTCTCCATCCTTTCTTCCCCCAGCCTGTATGGATACCGGGGGTTACCCCGACCCAGGGGCATGACCTTGCCCTTGGCCTTGTTGAACCTCATGAGGTTATCACTCTCTCCTAACGAGTGTGCGATGGGAGCCTGTGGGCACCGCCACAGCACGGCTTGTGTTGGCTTTTAGGGTCTCCCTGTTAGCTCCTGGGCAAGTTGGGAACATTTTTTTTTTTTTTAAATAAGGGAGTAAAATTGATTCTGTTTCTCTTCCCTGCTGAGGTGCTTTCTGCCATTAGTTGATGCGTTACGCACTTCGTTGCCTGTGGCTTTGTGAAGCCTGGTCTAGGGACGTTGGCTGGGTTAAAGCCGGTGAGATATTGCGTGGGGACAGCAGCGTCACCGACCTTCCTGGGAGAGCAGCACCTCCAGATGTGTTGCCGAGTGATCTACCCAAACCCAGACCATCGGCTTTTGTCATTGCTATTTCTTTATTAATTTATTCCCCTTCATTGGTCGGGTGGAGAAGAGCAGCCGATTTCTGAAAGGTGCCACTTACTCTTCATTTCTTTCCAAAATTGGCTTCGGTTCAATTAGCGACTTGGGCGAGAGGCCGCCTGGGCAAGCAGGACGCAATCCGAAATCCTCACTTCCCCTAAAGGCTGCTGCCACCTCCTCCCCATCTCACCCCTTGCCCTGCAATACCAGGGCGATACCCTTGATGCCGGGGTGATGGCCACATGTCCTGGATGCTAGCGGGAGAGGGGCACGTGTCCACGCAGGTTAATTTGGGATTGCTGCAGCCTTTGGGTAACGAAAGCAGGATCTGCCCATCCGGGCGGGCGCCGCGTGGAGCGGGGTTCTCTCCGCTCTCTGCCAATACCCGTTTTTTTTTCCTCGTCTGGTTTTACACCCGGGGCCGTGACAATCTAACGACCTTTTCGTTGTAGCTCCGCAAGCGGAGACGAGTGCGGCGGGGACTCCCGCATCCCAGAATAGTTTTTCTCCAAGATCATCCTGTCCAAGCCTCTCGTCGCATCTCGCTTTTTGAAATAATCAGCCCCCGTGGTTATTTCAGTTAACGCTAATTACTGGCATGAACTAATTAACGTGGGTTGACTTTCCTCTTCTCTTTCTAATGCTTTTTTAACCCGCTGACACGTTCCAATTAAGGGACTCACGCAGGGACCGGACTGAAATGACTCAGAGCAATCACAGTTGGAATAAATCATGGGTTTTGCTGAAGGTCGCTAATGTTTTTTCAAATTGCCGGTGTTGGGGACTGGTGCCTGCCGACAGGGAGATGACCCGACCGTACAATAAGCATCTGGAATGTCTTCAAGTTTGCCTCCGTTTTGGTGCAGGCAGATTCACGGGTACCACATCGATGGCATCTGATATGCTGAGAACGGTGGCACAGAAAACGGCCGCCCGGAGGCATCTGGTCAGGACTGCAGGTCTTGAGGCAAGTGGCCTTGATCTTGTAAGGACCTCGCTTGTTCGTAGCTGGGCGATGGTGATGGAGGGCACGGGCTGGATGCTTCCCGCTGCTCGTGCTCGCACAAGTGGTTTCTTTTCCCCTTGGTTGGGTTATTGCGACTTGCGGAGCCCCGCGGGCTCTGGCCGTGCCTTGGCCACGTGTCCCCTGCCTCTGTGGACAAGCTGTGGTTGAGAGACCTGGGGAAGTCAAACCCCATGCACCAGTACAGGCTGGGGGCTGACCTGCTGGGAAGCAGCTCTGCCAAGAGGGACCTGGGAGTCCTGGTGGACGACAAGGTGGCCATGAGCCAGCAGGGTGCCCTTGGTGCCAAGAAGGCCAATGGCACCCTGGGGTGCATCAAGAGGAACGTGGCCAGCAGGGCGAGGGAGGTTCTCCTCCCCCTCTGCTCTGCCCTGCTGAGACCCCACCTGGAGCACTGGGTCCAGTTCTGGGCTCCCCAGTTCAAGAAAGATGAGGAACTCCTGGAGAGAGTCCAGAGGAGGGCAAGAAGGATGATGGGGGGACTGGAGCATCTCCCCTAGGAGGAAAGGCTGAGGGAGCTGGGCTTGTTCAGCCTGGAGAAGAGAAGGCTGAGAGGGGACCTCATCAACACCTACAAATATCTTAAAGGTAGAAGTCACGAGGACGGAGCCAGACTCTTCCCAGTGGTGCCCAGCACCAGGACAAGGGGCCATGGGCACAAACTGAAGCAGAAGAGGTTCCAGTTGAATATGAGGAAGAACTTGTTGACTTTGAGGGTGATGGAGCCCTGGCCCAGGCTGCCCAGGGAGGTTGTGGAGTCTCCTTCTCTGGAGATATTCAACCCCCGCCTGGCTGCAGTCCTGTGTAACATGCTCTAGGAGAACCTGCTTTAGCAGGGGAGTGGGACTAGATGATCTCCTGAGATCTCCCTTCCAACCCTTGTGATTCTGTGATTCTGTGAGATGGCTGTCTTTGGGCTGGGGGGAAGCCACCAACCTGGTGGTGGTAAAGCCTACAAAGCTGCCGTTGCAGCATTTGCAGCTCATTTAACAAACCACTGGTAGGAGCCGCGTGGAAGGAGAGCCTTCTGCTCTGGGAAACCTGGTGTTCCCAACGTCTGAAGTGGGAGCAACGGCAGCCGGGGCTGGGGAGCCCCGGGCAACGCTTGCAAATCCTTGCTGTGCGTTTGAAGTTGAAGCTTTACTTCCGCAGCTTCAAATCCCCCTCCTTGCTTCTCCTTGGGTTGGTGTTTTCCAGAAAGTGATGCTTCTTGCTTTCCAGAGGTGAAAACCCCTTCAGCTTCAGCAGGAGCGGGCTCTCTCCTGGACGTTGGGACACCAGGCTGCAGAAGTGCCAGCAGCAGCGAGCCCCTGAGCTTCCCTTCTCTGTCTCTTCCTGCCTTATCCGAGTCAGGTCGTGGTGTGGAGGGTCCCCTCGTGGTGTCCTGCCATCCAGGTTTTGCTGGAAAATGCTTGTATTTCCATCTGCTCTTCCAGCCACTGCCCACGAGACGAGGTGCAGAGCGGCTGGTGTCTCCCGCGGGCAGGCGCCCTGGGGTGGGGTGGGTCTCCCTTCTCCCAGGGGGATTTAACGGCGAGCGCCTCACCCGTGCATCGTGTAATTGCTGGGTTAACGGAGGTGAAAGTGCTCTGATTAAACTGCAACAGAGAGCAGATAGCAAATATGTGATTAGTATTAATAGCACTGGTCAGAGTGTGTTATGCAAATGACGGGGGACTAGACGATTTAGTTATTCATCTTTAACCTTTATTTTTGTTCAGCGTGACCTTACCCATCAAGTCTCTCATTACCATCTCTGGCTGTTGGGTTGTACGTTCGTTTATGCTGCTGCCATCAATCCAGCAGCTACACCCGTGCTCCCAGCCGGTGACACCGGGCTGGACGCCCCTCCTTGCGGATGCTCCTGGGGGGCTGGTTCCCAGCCCTGCGAGGCGCTGGGGACTCGGGGTCCCGCTCCCCTTATTTTGGGCAGAGCTGGTTACACCAGGTCTACAGCCCCGCCATGGGACGTGTTCCCTTCTCTCAGCTTTCCAGCTACGGCTCTGGTCCCATATTCCCTATCGGTCTCCAGGTGGGTTTGAGCAGCTGGGGGACGTCCAGAGATGCAGATATTCCTGCTGCATGTCCAGCACCGTGGGGGAAAGGCAGAAACGGGGTCTGCCAGTTTGTTTTTGGCTGGTGCAGATAAAGACTCTGGCACATCCTTGAGTCACGTCTGGTTTTCGTGAGCCGTGTCCAGGTTGGCAGGAATTGCTCGTGCGAGCGGTGCAGTCCCTCTTCTGCTCTGATTCCCTGCAGACTTTACGCATAGCTGGACGGTATTGGTTTTGGCAGTCCCCCTCTGCTTTCTGGAGGTTACAAATGGTATAGGAATACATTCCAAGTGAGTTTGAAGTCTCATCGGGCCATCTGGATGAGTCCCACCAAACTAACGCTGGGTGGTTGTGAACGTAGTGTCTCATCTGATGCTCAGATGGATTCGGTTTTGAACAAACTATTTCCCTTGCGAGCTCAATCCACATTGACAGAAGGGTGCCCTACTGCAAAGTCAACTTCTGTGGAGTCAACCCTGCAGCTTGACCCTCTGCAAGCGGCTCGGCAGTGGGACAGCAGTCAGGGTCCCTCCTTGGCTGCTGGTCTCCTTTGGGTTGACTTTGGAGGGAGTTGCCTTGATGGAATTGCATTTCTTTGTGTTTGTGGAACTGCATTTCTTGCTGTTAACGCACGTGAATTTTGGCTTTCCCTCTTTAGCCCCGTACTTCTTGGCCCACAGCTCCTTCTCACCCTGTTCTTGATGTTTCTGTTGGAAATGCGCATTTAAACCTAAACAACTAGGCAGTCTGGGGGGGGGGGGAACCCAAAAGACGTGTCCCTGCGGCCATGAGAAACTGCTGTGGCACGTGCCCCGGTCGGCTTCCCAGCCACACAGATGCCGGAGCAGTCCCCGAGGATGAGCCTGGGAGAAGGCTGGTGGGGAAATGTAGGTGTGGTGGGTTGGCCTTGGCTGGACACCAGGTGCCACCAAGCTGTTCTATCACTCCCCTCTTCAGCAGGACAGGCGGGGGCAGAATGAGATGGCAAAGAAAGAAAACTCGTGGGTCAAGGTAAAGGCGGTTTAATAAAAAAACCAAAAGCAAAGGTGCCATGCAGTAGCAAAAGGAAAACAAGATTTTATTCTCTACTTTCCATTAGCAGGAGATGCCCAGCCACTTCTTGAGAAGTAGGGCTTCAGTACACATAGTTGTCGTTCCGGAAGACAAAATGTCATAAAAGACGAATGCCCCCCCCTCCTCTTCATTTTTCCTTAGTTTTTATATCTGAGCTGACGTCATATGGCATGGAATATCCCTTTGGTTGGTTTGGGTCAGGGGTCTTGGCTACATCCCCTCCCAAGATCTTGCCCCCTTCCAACCCACTGGTGGTGGAGGTGGTGGGAACATTGGAGACACAGCCTTGATGCTGTTGGAGCACTGCTCAGCAGTAGCCAAAACATTGGGGTGTTACCAGCCCCTTGCTACATACCGATAGAAAGCCCAGCGCCATGCAGCTTGACCCAAAACAGTAGGGAAACCCCTTAATTTTTCCTCTTGCCTTGCAGGGTTTCAGCGGGCCTCCCCACGCAGTCTTTGCCTTGAGCTGCGACCAACGAGCGGTGAAAGAAAAATATGAGCATGAACCTGCCCATCACCTGGACTACGAGAGCGAGCTGTCCATCCGGATAGGTAGAGCTGGGCTCCATCCAGGCAAGCATCCTGTCATATACCAACTGCAGAGTGTACGGGGAAAATCCCCCCGTTAAACTGGCACCCAGGCTGTCACGTATGTGATTGAAATTAGATTGGTTTTGACACGTGCATGCAAAGTGCACCTTCTCCTCCCTGTCTGGATCTGTCTCTCTGCTGGCTCTTCTTCCAAGAATCATTACTTCTGTTTCTACTTCAGTTCTCAAAACCACTTGCACGTCTGTCTCTGCCTATGAATTATTGATAATTAGATATCTCATTCACCAGGGAAATGAAATCATCAGCTTAGCTTGAGATAAGTTTATTTTCAGCGTGGGCGCAGCGAGCGGTAACCCTGCCCTTGCCACGTTATGCCACGCTGAAGGAGCCCCGCGACACCGACCCTCGGTGGCTCTCCCTAATTATAGACTAGGACTTGCAGTCGTGCTGTCACTCCTCATTTTGGAGGTTAATAGAATTGTAGCTGCCAAAGTGTGGAATAAAATGTCTTGTTGGCAGCTATTTCCTCCTTAAAGGGATTTTATAGAAGGAACTTTTTTAGTCAAGGTGGTAGAACCTTGGCAGGCTTCCCCAGGTCCAGGGTGTGTGTATGGGGTGGGTGGTGGCCACCCTTACACCCGCCTGCGTAGGGATATGTCCTTGGAGGCAACACAATTTCCTACTCAACAGCAGCTTTTCAGTTGATGAAGACGGAGTTTAGTGAATTAATCTCACTGCTCCTCTGCTGCTTCTTGGGTGAAGAGAAACTGGAAGAGCGGTTTACGGTATCTTGAGTACAGCTGGGAGCAGACGGAGATGAAGAAATGATCCCTCTTTTTGCAAAGACTAGCGCTAGCCTCTTCAATCAGGCTCCGTTACTTAACTGTGTTGCTTGATTGCGTGTTTCATAAAGCGTTTCAAATCCACAGGAATTTTCAGGACTTGAAATACTTGCTTGGATTTTTCCAAAGGGACGGAAGGAAGTTTTGTGCTAGGCTCAACGGGCTTTGGGTCCTCTAACCCTGCAGGCTTGGAGGCTGTTGCAAGGTTTTCCATATTTTTGTAAGGTGGGAACTTTACATCCCAGGTGCAGTTTAGTTTTATTCTTCAAGGAGAAAAAAAAAAAAAAAAAAGCAGGCAGCTCTGCAATTTTCAGAAACTTAATCTGCTGGGGTTTTGTGTTTTCATCTGCTCTCAGTTGCAAACAATAACGGTGCAAATGGTTTTGAGAATAGAAAATTTCCATTAGATTTCGTTGGTTTTCCTCTCTCCGGGGAAATGGTATTAAGAATCTACAACACAGTAATTCTTTTATTGTCTCTTGCTATATTTTTTTTTTCCTTTTTGCTTACTGAAATTAACTCGGTATCTTCACAAGATACCTCAAGCCTTCCAAGAAAGCAGCTTTCCCCAGCTCTGGGCCCTGCTTGGCTGCGCTCTGGGGACACGACGGGTATTTGCAAAGCCTAACGGGCACCAAGTGGAGTATTTCAGACTTAAGCACTGTTGAATCATTGACCCTTCCTTCATATTTACATGTTTTAAAATGGCTAAAGCTGGGAAAACAAGCCAACAAACCCATCCCAAGGCGCACCGCAGCCTTGTTTTGCAGTCGTCTTTATGGCCTGGGGCTGGTGGTGAGGAGCAGGGGAGCTGGCGTGGGGCTGGGGGACGTGTAAGCCTTCCTAAGCTCGTGGGAGGTCTCCGCTGGTAGAGCTGGAGGCGTGGATTTAACGTGGCAGCGGGAGAGGCTGGGAGCAGGAGCGACTGGGGGGTCGTGCTGGGGTGGTGGGATCCTCGTAGCTGTGCTAAGCAAGCAAGGTGATTTCTTTTAGACCTGTAGAAAGGGCGATGGGAGGAAATGCAATCACAGAATCACAGAATTGCAAGGGTTGGAAGGGACCTCGGGAGATCATCTAGTCCAAGCCCCCTGCTCAAGCAGGTTCTCCTAGAGCATGCTAGACAGGACTTCGTCCAGGCGGGCTTTGAATATCTCCAGAGAAGGAGACTCCACAGCCCCCCTGGGCAGCCTGTTCCAGTGCTCTGTCACCCTTAGAGTAAAGAAGTTTTTCCTCCTATTCAAATGAAACCTCTTATGTTTCAGTTTGCGCCCATTGCCCCTAGTCCTGTCGCTGGACACCACTGCAAACAGACTGCTTCCGTCCTCGTGACTTCTGCCCTTAAGATATTTGTAGGTGTTGATGAGGTCCCCTCTCAGTCTCCTCTTCTCCAGGCTGAACAAGCCCAACTCTCTCAGCCTTTCCTTGTAGGGGAGATGCTCCAGTCCCTTTATCATCAATAGTTAGACCTATCCCATATCCACTCTGTCAGGGGGAAAAAAAATCTCTTATTCTGCTTTTTCCCCCAGTCAGCAGTGTGTTTGCGTGCCTCTGTGCTTCCCCATCATCCCGAATCCCCTGGTTTCCCATCACTTGTAAGTTGTTTGTAGGGAGTGAGGAAGCACGGTACCATTTGGATGGGGCCGGGAGCCCCCTCTTTCCCTCCGCATCTCAGCTGTGGTCCCCTCGTCCTCCGGCTCCTCCCCAGCCCGCTGCCGCCGTGCGATCACGGGCGGCGATGCTGAATCGCGACGAGGTTTTTCCGAGGGGTTGCGAAGGGCTGGCTGCCCCGTGGGTGCGTGAAGGCAGGGACACAGGCGTCCCCCTCGAGTGGGGTACGGGCGGGTTGGGTCTGAATTGCAGTGAAAAGCCGGTGTCTAGACTCGGTGTTTGATGAGTGGGATAATCACCAGGCTTTAATGTGATTTCTTTTAGACCTGTAGAAAGGGTGAAGGGAGGAAGTGCAATAGTTAGACCTATCCCATATCCACTCTGTCGGGGGGGGAAAAAAAAAAATCTCTTATTCTGCTTTTTCCCCCATTCAGCAGCTTGTTTGGGCGCCTCTGTGCTTCCCCATCATCCGGAATCACTACAAATGAAAGAGAACCCAGCCTTGTCTTTAATACATCTGGGTAGGCAAGGGATGTAATCTGTATTTCTCTGCCTCCCTTGGAGCAGGTTGGGATGAAGCTGCGGAGGGTTGCTCCGTTCCTCCGGGTGCAGGTGAAGCTCCGGGTGGGCTGTGCCCTCCCTGCCATGGGGCTACGGGCTGCCCTGGTCCCTAAACCTCCCCCTTCCCCCCCCGCAGGGCTTGGGGCAGCTCAGCCTGTTGAGTTTGCAGGCGTTAGAGCCAGGGGAAGTAGTTTTGGCAGGGTCACCGCAGGCTGCGGCACTGGGAGGCCAGGTCTGACCCCTTCCATCGTGGCTACGTGCGCAGTGTTCTTGGGCAGTTCTCAGAAAGGATTTGCGTACGGCCTCGAAACCTGAGCTGTGACTCCTGCTCCTACGAGCTGGATATTCAACAGCGCGGCGTGTCGATTCTTTATCGGCTCCCGGTGCCCAATGATTCACGCCGCTCCAAATCGGATTACGGAGCCGAGTGGGAGAGCAACGACGTTCCCCATCCCTCTCCTCCGCTCTTGCTTTAACGTCCTCGCTGCCGTAGTGCCGGTGGAAGATCTTATGTCCAAGGAGATGCTTTCTAGGTGTGCTGGGGCAGAGGGTGTCGCAGCGAGGTGGCTGTAAAACGCTCGGAGTAAAATAGCAAATATAATTTTGGTGCTCAGCTGGGAGCATCCGTAGTGGTTGGCTCTGGCCCTGGGGAGTTAAGACTAGTAGCCCTGAGCTGGCTGCTGGCCCAAGCCACAAATAAATGCCTGCTGAGATACCTGGCCGACCAGCAGCATCTCTGCTTGCCCATGGCCTCATCCAGACGCGTGGCTGGCTGCGCCGAGGGGATGTGATGCGCTCCTGGCATCGCGCTGCCAGCGCTGTGACGTCGCTGATGTCATTAAGGGGAATCGGGGTTGGCTTTAATGACTTGTGGTGGGGCGTGATTTAGGAAATGGTGCTGTGGCGTTCCCGCCTAGATGTTCAGTAAGTAAATCCAGATGGGTTTAGTAATTGGAAAAAGATACTGGTGTTTGAAATAGTGTACTTAAGAAATGAAATTTCATTAAACTTGTTACTTAAATGAGCCGTGAGGTTTGGGGGCATCGCAGAGAAACCTTATTACATAGGGTTTGTATTTTTTTTTCCTTAAATTTGAGCTGCTCTATTAGTCCAGCTGCAATACCATAGAGGCATAGGCGGTGTTTCAGCTGGGGAAGCCCTGGAGCAGGGGGGGCGGGGGCACCCCCAAACCCGGCGTCGGTCTGTCCTGCTGCACAGCCCCAAGACCCGCCGTGCCCATTTCGGCAGCATCACCCAGCCTCTGCTCTAATTTTCTACCTCCTTTCTGAGGCTGGTTTTTTTTTTTTTTTTTTTCCATTTTTGCTTTATTTTTCCCCTTCAAAGGAAGTTATCGTGGACCGGGGCTGCTGGAGCAGACTGCGCGCCGGGGAAGCAGACCCTGCTCGCGCAGCATCTCTTTCATGGGTGCCCAGGCAGTTCAAGTCCTGTAACGTTATAGTAAAGTTCTGATGAAAGGGAGGAAAAAGAGATAAAAGAGGAGGCAAAACCCTTTAGGGGGGCCAATACAAAGAGAGGGCGTGAGCCGCGCTGTGCGGTTGGTACGGATGCTCCAGGCAGAGCATGGGTATGGTTTGCCTCTGGCTCTGGCTGCGTCCTTGCAGTCGGAAAATTCCCTTTTTGCTGTTACTGCTGGTGTACCGGCTGGTTTCAGCAAGTCCAGCCTTGTCCCAGCTTTGCAGGCTGCCCTGATGGGCGGTTGTGCCCCGGTGCCAAGGGGAAAACTCCTCCGTGGGAATGGCCAGTTCCCATCGTAAGAGCACAAGCGGTTTGCTGACGCTTGCCCCGTAAATTTTCGCCTTGTTCCCTCTTTCCCTGAGCAGAAGCCGTGAAGGAGGGATGATATATAAAGCCTCTCCAGGCCTGAAACCCGCCGTGATTCATTGGGGTAATATTCAGCTGGAGCGTCGCGCGTGCATCCGAAAGGTTCATTAAGTCATTGCAACTTGTCTAATGCGAGGCTCCTTCTGCAAAATGGGATCTTCACCAGATTTAGAGGGTTCCAACTCTATTTGTAATAACATTGACGTGTTCACACCGTGCTCGCTCCGGAAAACTGCTGCTTTCAAAAGGCATCAATTCGTTTTGAGTTTTAATAGCTGGCCTCCATGATGAACGCCTCTGGCAACGTCCGTATTGATCTCCAAGCATCCTAATGCCCCTTTCTGGAGCGTTTCAAATGGTTATTGACCATCCTTGTCAGGTTGGGTTCTGGGGTTGGTTTTTATAGTCGTGACGAGACGTGAATTTATATATGCAGAGCTTTAAAGAAATAAATAACATTGGAGCACGTAATCCCTCATACAGCGATGAAATGCCTTCTTCACATGTAGGATTCTACCCCCGGTATTCTGGTTGCTCCTTGGATTAGGAATTTTGACTTCGTGGGGGTAAATGCAACTTGGTGGCTTGTTCTCCTTTGCTCTTGGTCGGTGTTGTCATGGGGCGTAAGCGTAGTCTTCTCCTTTCCTCGAGGCGTGTAGAAATGTTTTGGGTCTATTTGCAGAGGACCCCGTTCTGCACTCCTACACCTACCGCAGCCTGCAGTAAACAACCCACCCAATTCTGCAGGTTGCTCTGGGTTGAAGTCATTAGGATTTCCAACTCCAAAGAGCCTGATCCCTGTGGAAATGTCAACCTGGGATCTACTGGGAGAGAGTCCCGGCTCTGGGTGACCTGGGCTGTGTCAGGACTGCCCTTCGCCACCTCCGAGGGCTCTGGAGATGGGATCTTTGTGGTGCACATCCCATCTGTTTGCTGTTGCTCATTTCCACCTCGCTGGGGGAGCAGAGCCTGATTTCACCCAGCGTGGTGTTTGCATGATTACTAAGAGGGAGGAGGAGGAGAACCAGGCTGCAGCAGCAGCTGCAAAATGACTTCCAAATGCCTTGGGTGGTTTTTTTTGGTTTGTGGTGTGTCGTGTCCCCCCCCCCCCCAAGGTACTCTTGAGTTAGTGGTAGGTCTTTAAAGAGTTCAGCTGCCCTTTGAAGAGGAGGAGAAACCTTGGGTTGGAGTTGGAAGGTTGTGAGACCCTTCGGAGAGGAGGGAGAAGTCTTGGGTTGGAAGGCTGCCGGAGGTTGGGGGCACTTGAGGAAGGGCTCCTCAGGACAGGCCTGGCACGACATTTGGTTGCTTTGTCCTTTGCTTCGTTGAACGGCGCCGTGACGAGCGTGAGAGCCGCCGGCAAGCGCCGACAGCTGCTTTATCTGCCCTCGGAGGCACGAGCTGCCTCCACGTTTGCTGCTGTCACGACCGCTTGGACAAGGGGAAGCGCTGTGCCCAGGGGAAGCGACGTCCCTCTCCGCAGATGACATCTGCTCCTGTGAAATCTGCTCTCGGCGTCTCGTCCCGCTTCCTGCTGTTCTTTGCAAGTGTTGTCTTTCATGGCTTCTTGTTACTGCGTCCTTCTTTCCCGGGCTTCATCCCCCTGTCCTCCAAAATGAAACGTGGCCAGAAGGGCTTAGCCTAGCTACAGGCTTCTCTGTTTAACTCTGCTCAACTATTCGAGTTGCCGGAGAGCTGCAGCGTTATTTCCATCATCTCCCTTTCAAGGCGAGGACCCTTCAGTGGGACCTGCGGGTGGCACTTGAGCCTTCCAAGGGAGGTGGTGCGGGTGGTAGAGGACCACACAAAATTAGCTTGCTAGGGATTCGGTGTGCCCCAGCGCTGGGGGGGCATGGCCGGGGGATTGAGTCGTGCCCCGCGGGTACGGCGCCGTGCAGCGATGCCTCGTGCTGTGCGCGGGGTGGAAGGGGGGCAACGCTACCTGAGAACTGGAAGAGCTTTTGTCTTTGCTCGTAAGCTTTTTATCCTCCCTGGGCCAACACAGCCTCAGATTTAACGGCACAAGGACGTGGCTTTCCTGCTCTGCTGTTCGCTCTAGGGTCCGACCGTGCCTTTTGGCTGTAAAAATGAAGTGAGCAAGCACAGAGGGTTGGGGAGCTCTGTAACGCAGCAGGGTTCCTCATCTGGAGTGCTTGGTGGCAGATGAGCAAGCGTCTTCGTGCCCGGTGCAGGAGGGGCAGGTCCTTGGGAGACCCTCGGAGCTGGCACCGTGACCTGCAGGACCAGGGGTGCAGGTAGCACCGGGCTACGTGTGCCGGCTGCTCCGCTCCTTTTATTTCAGGGCGATTTGTTAATCTATGAGGCTTATTAAAGCCTGTCGAGTGACATGCTGGTTAGGACCCATGCTCTGAAATCAGCTCTATCGGCAAGCGTAGAAGCTGCGGAGAGGCTTTGCGCGTGGTGCCCATGGCCGTTAATCAGAGGGCTCATTTCCCAAATGGAGCCTCGTTAACTCTGCGCAATATTGTCAAGGAGCTTTAATTTCCTGGCTACACCTGACAATCTGTTAAGTCTTTTTAATTCTGCAGCTGTATAAAACGGGTCGCTCAGGATCTTCATTTCCAGCCTCCGCTCCGATGGTGCCGGCAGCTCCGATGGCTCCTGCGTGGTGCCGGGGGGCAGCGAGGCTGCAGGGCCAGGCGAGCGCGTGCCCCCCCGGGTGCCGCTGTCATTAGTCCTCTGGTAATTACTCTCCTGATTTAGCAAGGTAACAGGGTATTAAAACCTGCTCTGAGGAACATCTCTGGAGACGGGCGTTGCGTCAAGCCGGCGTCTTCCCAGAGTGGTTGTTCTACGGCTCGGGACCTGGCTGCCATCCTGCCTAAGCCTGGTTCCAAGCTGGAGGGGGATTAGCACAAGCAAAGCTTGGGTGAAACACAACTCCACTGCAGCTGCGTTTGGGAAACCCTTAAATTTCAAGGTTTATTAAACTGAACTAACAATCGGTAGCGTTGCCTCTGGAGTGGATGTTGTTTTGGCTTCATTCAATAAGCACAGTAATTCATTTATTTTCTAGCTATGGTTCTTTAGTTGAATGGGGATGGAAATAATTTTTAGTCACCCTAAGGATGCTTTGGAGGAGCGAAATGAAAATCGGGAGCTCTAGCAGTCACTCTGCGTTACGGCGGCGATATTGGCCGAGGAGCGATGCCAGGGCACGTACCGTGAAGTGGAGGAAGGCTGTCGTCATGACTTTGAAGGAAAGGGAATAAACTGCATCAAAAAAAAAAAGGCTTTCCCACATTCAAACGAAACAAACATTTTAAGGATAACGAAGTGCCTGAAAAAGCCATAACCCAGCTGTGTCGGGGGACTGACCGTGGCTTCAGGGGCGCTAAGGTCTGTGCGGTGGGGTTGGCAACGGGTGGGCCGGGGGTTGGAGCAATCCCAGAACAGAGTTAGGGGAGGGCACTGAAGGGATCCCCAGCCCCAGGGCATCTGTGCAGAGTGGTTTGGCCACATTATGGAGACATACATATATGTGTGTGTGTGTGTGTGTGTGTATCCATATGTATATGGCAGCCCAGAAGGCCAACCCTACCCTGGGCTGCATCAGGAGAATAGAATCATAGAATCACTTTGGTTGGAAAAGACCTTTAAGATCATCGAGTCCAACCTTTAACCTAATCCTGCCATCCCACCACTAAACCCTGTCCCTCAGCACCTCATCCATCCTTCTTTTAAATCCCCCCAGGGATGGGGACTCAACCACCTCCCTGGGCAGCCCATTCCAGAGCCTGAGAGAAGCGTGGCCGGCGTCGAGGGAGGGGATTGTGCCCCTCTGCTCTGCTCTGGGGAGACCCCCCCTGGAGCCCTGCATCCAGCTCGGGAGCCCTCAGCACAAGGAGAACATGGAGCTGTTGGAGCGGGGCCAGGGGAGGGCTACTAAAAAGATCCGAGGGGCTACTAAAATGATCCGAGGGCTGGAGCCCCTCTGCTCTGGGGCCAGGCTGGGAGAGTTGGGGGTGTTCAGCCTGGAGAAGAGGAGGCTGCGGGCAGAGCTGAGTGCGGCCGGTCAGGGCTTCAAGGGGGCCCAGAGGAAAGGGGGGGACAAGCTTTTTAGCAGAGCCAGCTGGGACAGGACAAGGGGGGATGGTTTTAAACTGAAGCAGGGGAGGTTTGGACTGGATCTAAGGAAGAAATTCTTTACATTGAGTGTGGTAAAACACTGGAACAGGTTGCCCAGAG
This sequence comes from Butorides virescens, assembly GCA_017310255.1. Classification (NCBI taxonomy): domain Eukaryota; kingdom Metazoa; phylum Chordata; class Aves; order Pelecaniformes; family Ardeidae; genus Butorides; species Butorides virescens. The sequence goes on along the minus strand of JADKXX010011011.1, from coordinate 27,468 downwards.
AGGGGGTGGAGGCCCCATCCCTGGGAACATTCCAGGCCAGGTTGGACGGGGCTGTGAGCAACCTGATGTGGTTCAAGGTGTCCCTGCTCCTGCAGGGGGGTTGGGCTGGGGGACCTCTGGGGGTCCCTTTCCACCCAAAACATTCTATGATATATATGGTGATTCGCTGTGTGGTTCTGGCCGCGCTTTCAGGTGACCCCTTCTCTTCTCTGCAACGTGGCCACCAAGGGACCTGTTTAGGTAAAAGCCCGTGCTGCTTTGGGATTTTTCATCGCCGCCCTGTGCTTGGTGCATGACGGTGGTTGGGGCGTGCTGGGAGCATCCTGGCTCTGCTTCTGTGTCGAGGCAGCTCTGAGCCAGCGCAAACCTTCTCAGCAAAACTGCAGCTGGTGCAGGGGGGCACGGGGGAGCACCAGGAACTGCATTTTTATTGCCTAAAAGCACGGAGCCCTTGCGCAGGGCTTTCTGTCTTTGCAACCCTGTGCAAACGGCTCCTGGGCTGCTGAGAGATGGCAAGAATTTGGTGGGCTTGGCACCCCGCGTCCCGGCTGGGACCGGCAGGCGATCGGGGGCTCAAATGCCTTCGTGGAGCTGAGCCTGCTCCCCAAAAAGACAAATAAATTAAGACTTTGATCTTGGTTGTGGTTTGGAGCTGGTGGGTTGTGGCTGGGAGCTCTTGGCGAGGTCTCTGGCTGCGCCCGGTGGGTTTTGCTCTCGCACACCAGTTTGGCTCCAGTTTAAATTGCAGCTGGTTGCCGAGGGGCTGGGGAAGCTGCTGGGGACAGAGCTCATCCTCCTCGGGAGCAGATAGTCGGGAAGCTTCTTTCTTTCTGAAGGCACCGGGTTCGTTTTCCCTAATCGCTGGGTCTGGTGTGATTTGTGCTGGTGGTTCCTTTCCCATCTGATTTCAATTCCAACACGTTTTCATTTCAGTTCACTGTGTCCTGAGGCAGTTGTTCATGTCCAGGCCTTTCTTTTTATCCTTTTCCACATGGTATATGGCACAGGATGAAGCCTTTTCACTAAAAATCAATGTTTTATTTCCTCCCCCTCCCTCTCCTCCCTCCCCCCCACCCCCCTGCCCCAAGCTTTCCCAGATATGAGTATTGATTATTCGGATAAAAGCCACGTTTACGCTATAATTGCTCTTTAAATCAGTGGGGCTGGGGGGGGTTACACTCTAATTGCTCTTTAAACCAGCGCGGAGCCTGTGGGTGCTGGGGGGAGGTGGGGGGTGCCCTGGGATGGAGCTGTTCCTTGGACAAAAACGTTTAGAGATGGGCCAAGCGTCGGCCGGCTGGAGCGCTTGGATAACATTTGGAAGAAGCCTCTGCTGTCGGCCAGGCCACGCACGACACGGAGCCGCTGCGGCACCTCCTGCACGCCGGCCTTCGGTGCCATCGGGGGGGCTCCAGCAGTATCGGTATTTTCAATGTTATTTTTGGTGCAGGTGGATCCCAACAGGCTCCCCGGAGGACAGGGATACGCTGCTATGTGAGATGGGAGAGAGCCGGTGGCGCTCCGCAGCGAAGGCGGGTGCCTTCCCGGGGTCCCTGCTCCAGGAGGTGGCACCCAGCCTGTGGGGGACCCGTTGGGTGTCCCCTCTGCCCCCATCCCCGTGGGATGCAGGAGGATGGCTCCTGCCCACGATGGTGGTGTCGAGCCTGCCTGCGGCAAAGGCGATGCCCGCTGCGGTCAGCAGCATCTGTGCAAGGGTTGGTGGCCTCATCCTGAACCCACCCAGCCTGCGTCTCCCCCCAGTGCCCCCCAACCCTGGCTCTGTGCCACCACCCGCGACCCGGGGGCACCGGGAGACCCAGGGAACTGGTCCTTTGCTCCCAGCACTGGGGTGACCGTGGGTTCAAACGGCTCCCTGGGGGACAGCGCTGGGGGCCCGCGGGAGAGGCAGTGCCCGGGGTGGGAGCGGGAGGTGCCGCGTGGTTACGGGGCGACTTTTGCATATTTGAAGGAAAAAGCTCTGCGAGGGGCAGAGGTAATGAGGGCTGCGCTCCTGCCTCGCGCCGCGTCCCTGCTGCCTAATAAGACCCGGGCTGTGATTGAAGCTTTGTTGGCGCCTGGACTTTTGCAATGCCTCTGTTTAATTTGAATCTTTCAGCATCTAAAGAGAGGGAGCTCCTGCTGGTGCCGTTCCCGAGGAGCCCCCCCCCCCCCCCCCCCTTCATCTGCCTGTTTCTTTGAAAGGGAGAATAGCTTTGGAGCAGCTGCCCTGCCTTCCCTGCCTCCAGCCTGCCTGCTGCTGCATCCCACAGCCCTTCAGCGATGCCCAGTGGACCCAGTTCCTTTGTGGCTGGGACATGGGGAGGGGGATGCGGGGCTGGGGGGGAGCGGGGGGAGACCCTCGCCGGGGCTGGCCCAGGTCCGTGCGCCGGTGATCCCGGTCTGCGCGGCTGCCGGGCAAGATGCCGGATAAATAACCCCAATTAGGGAGTATCTTTCTGCTGGACTGGAATGGCTTCTGGTTTCAAGCTGAGCCCATGGAATGGGTTAGCAGCTTAGATGTCCTGTGTCCATCCCATAACGTCCCCCTCGGCGGGCTGTTGTAAATGAGGGCTTTATTTCATCCCGGTATCGGGAGGCAGGCAGCATTCAGCCTGGCTGGGCTGGGTTGTTGTTGGGCTTGTGGGTGGGTTTTTCCCTGGCTGCTCGGCACAGGAATGGGATGTTCCTGGCTCGAGGAGGATCCAGAGAAGCGGTGCTGCCCTCCCCGTCGGGGGCGGGAGCCACTTCACCTGGCTTTGGATGCAGAAAAGCTGCAGCGTATGAGCAGAGATGTCAACCTGGGCTTTTTCTCTCTTCTTTTTCAGTAGGCTGTGGAAGCAGGAGGGTTGGTGGGACTGGAACAGCCCCAGCACCCAGAGCAGGAGCCAAGCCTGGCAGCTGCCTCGAGGGAGGTGTGATGAGAACGCGCTCCCCCAAACGTCCCCGGCACCAGGGCTGGGGTGGTGGGGACCGAGGCAGCAGGGCAGGACCCCGCTGCTGGCTGCAAAAGCATCGCAGCCGCTGCGGGGATGGAGGCGGCGGCGGGGTTTGGCACTCGGCTTCTTGGGAGCCCTGCAGAAAAGGGTCTTTCATTTTTCCTTCTTGGTGACTTCCCATCTGTGTTTGTCGTAAGCTTGAACCAAGCCTCTCTATTTATTTTTTTTTTTTTGAAACTGCGTTATCTGCACGTTTGAAAGCTCAGGCGTATTCATCACCATCTGCATGTCTCTGGGTAATGGCAGAGCGCTCGCCCCGGGCCCCGGTTTTGCCCTCCCGGGTGCGAGCCGAGCGGGTGATGCCCTCGGTGGTGGGCGCCGCTCAGCGCCAGCTCCGGCCTCACGGGCAGCTTGGAGAGAGGGAGCAAAGCCGAGGCCGATTCTCTCCAAAGCCCCGAGACGTATCTGCGGCAGCAGATGGTGCGAACCGCCTTAAAGGCAGCACGAAATAGCACTGAATTCCCGATTATGTATCGTTAACATGGTGCTCGCTTATTGATTTATTTTACTGCCAACGGGCGGCTTTGTACCGGGGGCTCCGGCCGCGGGCTGCGGCGTGGGGCTTGCCCGGAAGCAGGCGGCGGGCGTTTGACATCCACGAGCGATGCTCAGATTTAAAAATAATCCCTAAAATATTTGTTAGGCTCTTTCTTTCCGCCCGGGGGGCTCTCCCAGGGTGCAAATGGGGGCTGTCCCCCGGTCTCCCATCCCAGGAAAGTGCCATTTGTAGAATAACGCTTTTTTTTTTTTTTTAAAGTTGCACATCCTTTTCCAGGTGGACCTTGGCAGCGAGCAGCACGCTTAACCCTTAACATCTCATTAGGTCGAGAGGAGACCTCAGCCAGCTCAGAGTCACTGCCCTGCCGGGCTCGGGGGTATTGGCCGTGCCTGGGCAGGAGATGGCTGCCGGGGGCGAGCGCCCTGCGAAACGTCCATCATTTTATGCGCTGCGTCGGTTTTTTTGCTGGTTTGGTTCTGGGGTTGGTCTTTGGGGAGAGCAGGACCAGCCCCAGCACTGGGTCTCTGCGTGCCGTAGGCATCGGGCTCCCACTCTGCGGGGATCAGGAACACCTTCAGCTGGAAGCAGGATTTGTCCAGGAGGCTCAGTGCTGAGGGCTTTTCCATGAAAAGGCAGATAAAGGCTGTTTAAAGTCATCCTTTCTTGAAATACGAGAGGGAAATTGAAGAAATGGATTTTTTTTTTTTTTTTTCCATGTACGTGTGTGTGCTTCCCAGCTGAATTCCCGCGCTGCGGTGGAGGGAGGGGAGCTCAGCGCCATTCTGCCGGCTGAGTCATCCCCGTCTTCCCACCCCGGGCTGAGCAAGATCGATTTGCTTTGGATTCAAAGGAGAAAAAAAGAACCCAGCTCCTTCCCGTCATAAACACCAGTGGTGGTTCAGATCCCTGCTGTTTTAAATTGATTTTTTGAGAGGTATTTGCTGCCCTCCCCCCAGGTCCGGGTCTCCATGCGAGCGAGGAGCAGCCCCCCGGGAGATGGGGTCCCTTGGATCTTCTAAATGTTGAGGACCAGGGACCTGCTGGAGCATCTCCTCTGCCCTGTCCCTGCCGACTGCGGTGAGCTTGAGTCTGGTCAGTGGTGAGGATGATGATGGGCACAGCATCCCCTCTGCCCCATTGCTGCTGACTGCGGTGAGCTTGAGCTGGTCAGTGGTGAGGATGATGATGGGCACGGCTTCGTGCTCTGCGTGGCCGGGGCTGTGTGCTAAGCCTCTGCAGGGGCAGATGTGGTCCAACCCCTGGAAAATTAGCAAGCCCTTGCTGCAGGGCTTGGAGCGAGCTCAGGGGAATCCTGGGGTGAGCTGGGCTGTCCTGACCCCCCCTCCCCGAGCCATTCTGGGTGGCTGGGCTGGAGCCGAGGGCTGGAGCCACGCAGCCTGTTTCTACTTACACCCTGCTAGAGACAGGAGATTTCGTTTCTGAGACATTCATCCCAGATCCATAAATCAGAATTTACTGAAGGGAAGAAGCCCAGACCCTAACCAAAGAGCCTCGTCTTGCAGCGGGGGCTGTTGCCGACTGCTCCGTCTCACAGCCCAACGCTGCAGGCTGAGCCCCCTGGTTTTTGCTTTTCTGGTGTTGCCCTAAGGACTGTCTAAAATAGGAACATTAAAAATTTAATAGCAGGCTAGATAGTGCTGTCACAGAGAAGACGACGACTGGGATCCTTTCATTAACGTGGGGAGGCATCTCCTGCTCCTCTGGCAGGGCTCGGTTTAAATCCGATTTCTTCCCCTTGGGCATTGCCCTGCTGCAAGGTTTGGGCTCCTCTGCAGCGGGAGAAGTGAAACCTCCTGCTCTCCTCCCCGGGTGCTCGTTGCACGCCGGCTAACGAGCATCCCTCGGTCGTGGGCCAACTGTTGGGGTGGGAGCGTGCCCGTGGGTGCCATTGGGATCCCACCCCTCTGCGCCGGCGTCCCTGGGGGGCTCGGGGAGGGGATGCGCCTGCCGGCCAGGTCTCCTTCTTCCAGTCCACAATCTGTTTGAAATCTGCTTCGTTTGCAAAAATACCGTTGTCCTGCTGGAATTGGTTTCTGTGGATCAAGGGGGTCGATACCGTCGGGATGTCCCGCTCCGGCGCTCGCCCGTCTTTGCACAATGATGGATTGTGCTCCTGGGAGCAGCCTGGTGGCTTGGTTTTCCCAGGTTTTCCCAGCGAAAATCCAATCCACTTGTCCCTTCCTGGGGGAGCCGGGATTGATTTTGTAAGTCTGAGGGCTGAGCTGCTGGCAACACAAGAGCCACTTTATTTCTTTTCCTCAGAAATCGGTTATTTATTCATTTTATTTCTCACATTATGGAAATAGCCCCTCTTCCCAAGGATGCGTTGGGTCTGCCCGGCCATGACAGCGACAGATCCGTAGGGATCGGTGCTTTTCCCTTGCGCCGGGCTGCGGCTGGAGGGGGGCGAGGGTGAGAAGCCCAGATGTGTTCCCTCCAGATGTGGTTGTATTCCAGAGCACGCGCATTTATTCACTGACTCTTATTTATTTATTTTATTTTTTAAATTTTCAAATAACTTTAATCTGCAAAGAAAATTTCTCTAGCCGAAGGCACCTTGTTCTTTCTGAATGAAAAAAGAGGAGCGGGTGACTTTGAGTAAGGGGTATGCTAGAGCAGAAGAACAGGAGCAAGGATGGAGCTGCTCCTCTTGCTTGTCTCTGCTTTGGTGCCTGGAAAGTGCTGGAAAGGGGTAAAAAGCGGGCGGCGATGACCGCTCTTGTGCTCCGCTCTCCGGGACGCCGACGGGTACGGCGGGGTTGTGTTTGTACCGAGAGCTGCTCCTGGAGGCTGTGCTGGCCTTAGCTTCTGCTTGATGGGTTTCCGTACTCTCATTCAGCTCTAATTAAGCAAAATTTAAAAAAAAAATAGAATCATAGAATCATAGAATGTTTTGGGTGGGAAGGGACCCCCAGAGGTCCCCCAGCCCAACCCCCCTGCAGGAGCAGGGACACCTTGAACCACATCAGGTTGCTCACAGCCCCGTCCAACCTGGCCTGGAATGGTCCCAGGGATGGGGCCTCCACCCCCTCTCTGGGCAACCTGTTCCAGTGTTTTACCACCCTCACTGTCAAGAATTTCTTCCTTATATCTAGCCTAAACCTACCCTGTTTTAGTTTAAAACCATTACCCCTTGTCCTGACACAGCTGGCCCTACTCAAAAGCTTTTCCCCTTCTTTCCTATGGGCCCCCTTTAGGTATTCAAAGGCCGCACTCAGCTCTGCCCGCAGCCTCCTCTTCTCCAGGCTGAACACCCCCAACTCTCCCAGCCTGGCCCCAGAGCAGAGGGGCTCCAGCCCTCGGATCATTTTAGTAGCCCCTCGGATCATTTTAGTAGCCCTCCCCTGGTCCCGCTCCAACAGGTCCATGTCCTCCTTGTGCTGAGGGCTCCCGAGCTGGACGCAGGGCTCCAGGGGGGGTCTCCCCAGAGCAGAGCAGAGGGGCACAATCCCCTCCCTCGCCGCTGGCCACGCTTCTCCTGATGCAGCCCAGGGCAGGGTTGGCAGGAGAGAAGTGCGCTGGGGAGCTGGGCTGGGGTGGAACGTGGCAAGGCGAAATGCAGGTGGGTGCAGAGGGGAGGCGATGCCGGAGCGGGCTCGGGCAGGGGGCACGGTTGGGGTCCCGGTGTGCCGGGGCGGTGCTGGGACCCGGCGGTGGGGGCGGCTCTGCTGAGCCCGGGGTCGGTGCCACCGCGCCGGGCTGCTCGGAGGAGGCTCAGCGTGAGCCCCGTCCTGCCGGCCGCCCCCGTCGCCGCGAGATTTATCCTCTGAGCCCTGATAAAATAGCTCGTGGTCAAAATTCCTGTTTTCTTTTTAAGCAGGCAATGAGATTGTCTGTTGTTGGTGTGTTTTTTGGGTTTTTTTTTTCCTTCGGAGATTCACCGCATCTTGCTCAGATCAGAAGCTGTTCCCTGCCAAGGATCAGAGATGCGAACATAGCTCAGCCCTCTGAAATGAAGTGATTAAATTAACTCTAATGTGTAAGATTTCAGCATAAAATGATTCAGCGATGCACTTTATCTACTGGGAACCCTTTAAAGAGCTCTTGGAAGTTAGCGGGAATTAGTTTGCTTAAAAGGACCTGGTGCATGTAATTACATTTAACGTTGTGCTGTCGCTCTCGCCCAAGAAATGAATCTTTAAACACCACAAACGTTTTGCCGAGGCGAGGTTTTTTGGCAATCCTCCTGCCTTCTGACGTTAGGCAATCTGTGTCGCCCGTGGGGCGAGTGGCGCCTTGGCCCCGGCGTTGCCGCAGGTGGCCACCGCGTGCTGGGCTGATGCCACGGTCACTCAGGTTCTGGTCCTTCAGCTGGGACGCAGCCTTGGGGCACAGCTCACCGTGAGCTCCTGTGCCTAACCGGGGAGATTTCCCAACGATTTCTGGGGCAGGAGCGTGCGGTGATGGGGTTCGGGTGGTTCCCAGTTCTGGGATCTCCCTCCTGAGCATCCATCCCGCCTCGCACAGCGGGTGCAGCGAGGGACTCTCCTTGTGGTGGGATGGCAGGGTTAGGTTTAAGGTTGGACTTGATGATCTTAAAGGGCTTTTCCAACCAAAGTGGTTCTATGATTCCAGCAGCCCCCCCTGCTTCAAAGCCTGTGCCACGGCCGTCATCCTCCGCATCCTCACGGAGGAGGCTGCCATGGCCTGGGCATCGCTGCGACCGGGGCTTCGGTGGCTGCAGGAGGGAATCCCTGCGGCTCCGGAGGGATGAGGTGCTGGTTTATCATAGAATCACCGAATGTTTTGGGTGGGAAGGGACCCCTAGAGGTCACCCAGTCCAACGCCCCTGCAGGAGCAGGGACACCTTGAACCACATCAGGTTGCTCACAGCCCCGTCCAACCTTGCCTGGAATGTTCCCAGGGATGGGGCCTCCACCCCCTCTCTGGGCAACCCCTGCCAGGGTTTCACCACCCTCACTCTCAAGAATTTCTTCCTTAGATCCAGTCTAAACCTACCCTGGTTTAGTTTAAAGCCATCCCCCCTTGTCCTGTCCCAGCTGGCCCTACTAAAAAGCTTGTCCCCCCCTTTCCTCTGGGCCCCCTTGAAGCCCTGACCGGCCGCACTCAGCTCTGCCCGCAGCCTCCTCTTCTCCAGGCTGAACACCCCCAACTCTCCCAGCCTGGCCCCAGAGCAGAGGGGCTCCAGCCCTGGGATCATTTTAGTAGCCCCTCGGATCATTTTAGTAGCCCTCCCCTGGCCCCGCTCCAACAGGTCCATGTCCTCCTGGTGCCGAGGGCTCCCGAGCTGGACGCAGGGCTCCGGGGGGGGGGGGTCTCACCAGTTTAACGCATCCAGTTGAGATTTCCAGAGGGTTGGTTTGTCTGGGCCAACTTTGGCCGACCTGCGCTGTTCCTTCCCTTTCTTGCGTTTCTCCATCGCCTTTCCCTCTGAAGGAAGCGTTACGGATCCATTTTCCCATAGGGAAGCGCAGCCGAATGCCTGCTGGGGAGCTCTGGGACAACGGGAGCGTTCCAGGCTTCAGGAATTACGTGGCAGCTGGAAAGGTCGCTGACAGCGGGAGGCAAAGCGGGGCGGGCGGCCAGGTCTGGGCGCTGCGTTATCCGCGCCGGACTCCATGGAGCAGCAGGGAAATTCGTGCGTTAGGATCCAGGTTTGGGGGGGGGGGGGGGGTTTGCAAAGGGGGGGGGAGGCTGGGGAGGGAGGGGAAGTGGTGCAGCACCAGGAGCTGGGGGTGTTGGTGGAGGTGCCCCGGGTCCCAGGCTCCCCTTTGCTCGGTGGCTGATGCTCCCTTTGGGGATGGGGTGGAGGAAGGACCCCGGGGGTGGGTGGGGGGGACACCAGGGCAGGCTGGCGTGCTCCGGTGTCCTCCCAGCTCCAAACTTGAGACTCATCCCGGCAATAATCGCGTGTCTGAGAGCAAGTGGTAGTCAGTCATGCTGAATTAAACAACCTTTTATGAAAGCTCCTGTGCACGCTTGAATAAATGAAGGTGCCTAATAGACAGTGAGTCATGACACTCTATTTATCTTCCTCGCTGAAAGCCTGGCCAGATGCAGGGACCTCTTTTATCTGCCAGAAACATTGGAAAATGAATTTGCTGTGTGCTGGGGGAGGTGGGGTGGGGTGAGGCCATGCCAGCAGCCTGGGGTTGCCGTCACTGCAGCGTGCAAATGGGTGTCATGGGTGCCCTGCTCCCATCCCGGCACGGCGGCGGCGTTGATGGCACCGGGCTCCTGCAGCCTGTGCTCTCTGCTCGAGCAGGCCAAGCGTTTGCTAGCAGGAAATAAATTTGCTTTTTTTTTTTAAAAAAAACCATCCCTATTTTGACCATAGTTGGACGACTGCGAGGAGCTCGGTGTTCAGCAGCTTTGTTCTCTGCACGCAGACTTCCCAGGAGCTGGATTATCCCTGCTTTGGGGACTCATTCCATAAAAGAAAACCTTCTCCCGTGGCAGTTTTATTCCCAGCTCCTCTGTGATGCGGGCTCGGAGCCTGCGGCGCCCGCTGCCGCTCCCGTACCTGTCTGTGGAGGGGGTCGCAGTTATCCCATAAGAGGTGCTGTGCTTAATTACTTGCAGTAATTAAAACCTCTTATGGAGGTGCCAGATAAGAGCAGCGTGCCTGCGCGGCGGCAGGGAGCAGATGCTCCCTAACACCCATCTGCTCTTTGTCATCGAGGCCCTTCTGTGCTCCCTGAAATTCCCGCTGCAGCCACACAAGGAGGATGAGGAAAACAAGAATGTAGAAAAGTTTCGGAGGGGGACGAGCTCCCGTTGCCAGCGTGCGTGAGGAATAGCTTTGGTGGATGTGCCGTGGGATGGGCGCTCGGTGCTGGGGGGGAGCATTTGGGCTGGGGGCTTCAGACCCGGGTGCTGCCAGTAATCCTCGAAAAAAACCTTTAAAAAAAAAAAAAAGAAAGGTGAGGGTGGTGTCGTCGGAAGGCAGAGCGTGCCGCTGTTGGCATGTGGAGCGTGGGAGCTTCCGAGGGCTGCGGCTGTTGGTTTTGATGCAATTTCTCTTCTGGGGTTTCTTCATGGTCCAAAAAAAAAAAAAAAAGAAGGAAAATGAGAGTCTGGGGAGAAGGGGATGGTGCACAGCGGTCCGTGTGCGGAGGGGCGTGCTGGGGAACGGCGCAGCCTGCTCTCCCGTAGCCTTGGGATGAAGGAGGGATGCTCCTTAGCGGGGTGGTCCACCCTCGACCCCCTGCCCGGGGTCTCTGCGGACCCCCGGAGATGCATCGCAGCGAGGAGTGGAGTCCAGGGTGGATTTTGCAGAGCGGGAGCGCCGCCGGGACCCCTGTGCCGCGGGGATGGAGCCCAACGGCCACCAAGCATTTGTTTCGTCTGCTTCAAGCTAACGGAGCGTCGAGGGTTTATGGAGACGAGCGGAGCGGGGAGAGGGCTGGGGTTTGGGGAATGGGGGACGCTCGCGGCGGCGTGCTTGCTGCCCAGGCAAGCGTTTCTGCAAGGGGCTTGGCTTGACTGTGGCACCTTTGGGAATCTTAGAAACTTTGCAAGCAATTTTGATTTATCTCCGCCGCTAGGGGCGGGAATTTAACGTGCAATTATTTCCTGCACCTTGGGAAGGGACGTCAACCACTTCTGTTATCGTTTTCTTTCCCTACCTCGCCCCCAGGGAAGGGCTCAGGCCAAGCTCGCTCGGCGTTCCTGCTTTCCGTGGAGCAGCCACAACGCATGATGCAGGTTTCCAGCTGCAAACGACTCGGTTCCTGGCAAGAACGAGAGCGGTGTGGGGCTCGGAGGAGCCGAGGGGAATTCGGCGGCGCAGCCGCGGCTTTGCCGTTCCCTGCGCCTTGCCATGGATGCGGCAGCGAGAGATGAGAGGGCCAGAGGCATCGCTGGGTGGTGGCTTTTGGAATAAGTGTTTGATGCTTTTCTTCCTTTGCCTGCTTCCCGTGCGCCTCAACACCAAACAACTTTTACAAATCACTGTCGAGTGGCGGTTAATCACGGATTTTCATGAGTCTGTTGTTGTGCATCCGCGCTTGGCACTGTCGCTCCTTCCCTTCTCCCACACCTCAGAGATGGGAGCTATCAAATGGTTATAAATTAATTTTTTAGAAACGCATCCCTCGTGTGTCTAAGCTGAAGGAAGAAACCTCGGCGCGGGACTGGCGTTGCCAGAGATCCCAGAGATCCCCCCCCAGCCGCCGGCAGGGCTGGAGCCCTTCCTGGGGAGGCAGAGTCATCTTGGAAGAATTTGATGGGGAAAAGCCGGAGGAGGATTGTGGAGCTGTAAATGATTTTTCCTTCCAGCATCCTCAGCCAGGGGAGGCTCCAGGTTCTCAGGAGCATGTTTGTTCCGGCGTGGAAAAAGTAGACGTGGGGATGCTGCCGGCGAGAGCGTGCCTCCGCCAGGGGTACGGCTCCCTCCTGCCCCCCAGCCCATCTTCCCCCCCGCCGGTGCCATGGGGCCAGCCTGGAGAGGGGGGGTTGCAGCTGAATCAAGGCTAAAATGGGTCTCAGGCCACCTAAGAGGGATTGCACGGGCTCCTCGCAGAGGGGCTTTGCGGGCGGGGATTTGGACAGCCCCGGCTCAGCAGCCTGCTTGCACGCATTTAACTTCAGGCGTTTGAGAGCTGTAGGAGGAGAGAGGCAGGGCTAAAGCCAGGCCTAATTGCAGAGGAGGAGAAGGGCTCTAAAGCAGATGTGAAAAGCTAGAGAGCTTCCTAGGCTTTGGAAGTGGAATTCAGGAGCTCAAGCAGTGGGGTGAAGAGGGGTTTTTTTTGAGCGTGGAGCAAATAGCGTATTTGCGCGTGCACTGCGTGCCAGCGCCGTAAAGCTGAGCTCACGGCTAGTGCAAACAGTTTTCATTAAGAAATAATCAAAAATAAAAAAGCCATTTCGCAGGCTGATAAGGAGCCAGTTGGTTTTTGTATTTCACTAGCAGTTTAAGCCATACTCCGAGCCATTTATCTTTTTCCAGCGCTGGCTGCAGAGGATATGAAAAATGCAGTAGGCTGCACGTATGTAATTAAACTTTTGGCAGAATCTTTGCCCTGCAGCTTTACTAAGAAATTCAATAATGATAAATCGAGTAGAATATACAGAGGACTTTTTGTGAACGAGATTTAAAATAATGCATGTGGCGCAGATAATTATTTGCCACATAATTGCCTTGGCAAGGCTCGGGCGAGTACCCTTGGCTGATTGTGTCAGCCCTTCTCCAAAACCCGCCCCGTGTTCTGCTCTTCTCGCCACTCCAATTTGCTATTGAGGCTTTCCTGATTTCCAGCCAAGTCCGTGTTTAGCTGGAATTATTGTTTTGTTCCCCTTAGCCCGCAGCATTCCAAGCTGGGAGGGCTTTGGGTGCCGCATTGTGTATCCCAGCCGCCTGAGTCCCCTCCCGCGCCGTGTCCGACACTCTGAGCTGCTATCATCAGCCCACTGTAATTATCCTGCTATTTTTTTTTTTTTTCTTTTTCTTTTCCTTCCCCCACAGCAATTGGAAGCAAAATGCAGCGCTTGACCCACGTGCGGGCTGTAGTCTCGCTGTTGTATGTGACGCTACTGGGAAAAACGACGCTGGCGTTGTCTCCCAGGTTTTTGGTGTTGCTGCCTTTTTCATAGGATCATGGAATGGTTTGGGTGGGAAGGGACCCCTAGAGTTCACCCAGCCCAACCCCCCTGCAGGAGCAGGGACACCTTGAACCACATCAGGTTGCTCACAGCCCCGTCCAACCTGGCCTGGAATGGTCCCAGGGATGGGGCCTCCACCCCCTCTCTGGGCAACCCCTGCCAGGGTTTCACCACCCTGCTAATGCATCGATAATTTGTACGAGGAGCAATCTGGCGCTCAAATTGGCCATCTAAACCACCCTCGCCGCATCTTTTCTCTTTGATTTCCCACCCGTTGGCCACTGGCAGCAGCAGAGCTCCTCGCCCCCGCGGGCTCCGTGGCATCCCCCTGTCCTTTGTCATAGAATCATAAAATCATAGAATGTTTTGGGTTGGAAGGGACCCCTAGAGGTCATCTAGTCCAACCGCCTGTCACCACGGTCCTTGCAGGCGCTTCGAACGTGCTTGTAAAAAGCCTGATTTTCATCAAAAGTTTTTTTTTTTTCCTGTAGTAGCAAACAGACTACTTGTAAGTAAAATAAAATAATTAAAAAAAAAAAAAAAGGAAGCTGGGTGGGATGAGCAGTGCAGGTGCGGGTGCTCCCATCTGATGCTCTCGGGCGTCTCGTCTCCGCAGGTTTGGGCGCAGCCGGGTCCCTCTGCGGCGTTTGCAGCTCCTCTCCGGGGCTTTCCCCCATGCTCGTGGCCGGGCGTTGAGCAAAGCAGGCTTTTTCTCAAGGAAAATTCACCCAGAAATAGGAGTTGGGTTTGCTGAGATCAAAGCCTGGGCGAGGGAGCTGGCAAAGCTTCGCTTTGGTGTTTAAGCGCCGGCTCTGATGTGTAAAAGCCTCGTTCGTCCCGGGGGACGGCATGGTTTTGGGGTGAACCCATCAAATCCAGGCACAAGGGAAATAAGGAGAAAGTACGACTGGAATAAGGCAACGAGAAGCCCAGTAAACCCACAGCTCCGAGCACTGGGAGTTTCCCTGTGTGTGTCTTTGCGCTTGCTGGGATCGTTTGGACGGCTCGGTCAAGCTGGAGCAGGAGGCGGCTTCTCCTGTCCTTGGGGCTCTCTGTGTCCCCCGAGGGGACAGCGAGCGATCCCGGGCATCGTGCCACCGCGGGCTGTCCCCTCCCTGGCAGCGCGCTGGGGAGAGCTGCGATTCCCCAGGTAACGGTGCGTGAGAAATAGCCGAGAGGGAGCGGGGAGTGCCATAGCAGGGGGACAAACGGACGTGTTGGCCATAGCAGGGGGACAAACGGACGTGTTTGCCATAGCAGGGGGACAAACGGACGTGTTGGTAATAATAGGGGGACAAACGGACGTGTTGGCAATAGCAGGGGGACAAACGGATGTGTTGGCCATAGCAGGGGGACAAACGGATGTATGTGTAATAGCAGGGGGACAAACGGATGTATGTGCAATAGCAGGGGGACAAATGGACATGTTTGCCATAGCAGGGGGACAAACGGACGTGTTGGCCATAGCAGGGGGACAAACGGACACCTTTGCAAGCAGAGCAGATGCCAAGGCGGAGTTGTTTTGTTCAGAGCCCGACGGTTAGATTTTTGGAAACTCTGATGACGTTTGGTTTATGGGTTCTGTTAAGTGCCAAGTGAGAAGCAGCTGGGAGGTTTGGATTTTATTTTAATTTCTTCTTTTTTTTTGGCTTATTTTGCCTCAAACCCATGGGGACAGGAATGGAGACATCTGGGGCTTCCACCCGTGGCTCTGCTGCATGGCTTGGGGCGAGGTGGTCCTGCCTGCTCTGCCCGTCCCCTGCCCGTCCCCGGCAAGGGAGGACGTGGGCAGCCGCCGTACTGCAATACTCAGATTGTCCCTGACCAAGTCAATCCCTGGATTTCCTCGTTTTCTGTGGTTTATCCCTGGGAAGATGAGGGTGACGTGGTCAAGGAGTTGGTCGGAGCAGGGTCAGTCCGGGGAGGAGGCTCCAGCCTGAGCCTGCTCCGGGGGCAGCGCTGGGACAGGCGAGGGAAGAGCTGAGATTGCAGATGATGATGCGTCGGGACACAGGCTTGTCCTTGTTTTTAAGGACAGTCCTAAAGTCAGAAATGTTAAGGATGGGTTGGAGCGGGTCATGTCACAAGACGAGCGAAAGGGAAAAGGAAATAAAATACCCTGGTAACAGATGATAGGACGAGGGAGAATGGTTTGAAGTTGTGCCAGGGCAGGTTTAGGTTGGACATTAGGAAAAACTTCTTCACCGAAAGGGCTGTCAGGCTCTGGAAGGGGCTGCCCAGGGAGGTGGTCGAGTCCTCATCCCTGGGGGGATTTAAAAGAAGGATGGATGAGGTGCTGAGGGACAGGGTTTGGTGGTGAGATGGCAGGGTTAGGTTAAAGGTTGGACTCGATGGGGCTTTTCCAACCAAAGTGATTCTACGATTCTACAAAAAATCTAAATAAAAAAAATTAAACCCAGAAAATTGCCCGCGCTGGAGCAGCCTGCCTGGTGCGGTCACGCCGTTCGTAGCTGGCACCGTGAGACGAAGGCGCAGTGGAGGAGCTACGGCGCTGCCGGCCGGCGGCTTTTTGGGCTTGGTGTAAGGAAAAGCCAAGTCACTGCTGTCCCATCTGCGTTCCCCCAGCAGATACCCAAAGCCTGCAAAAGGTGAAGATCCCCCAGCAGCCACCGCAGCCTCCACCCTTCCTCCTCCCCGGCGAGCCCGTGACTCTGGAGGGCAGTTCCTGCACCCCTCTGCACCCTCGCATCACCCTGGTGTTTTTTTTTTTTGGGGGGGGGGGGGGGGGGGTGTTTCTTGCAGTGTGAGCGCTGCCGGGAGCCCGGGGGCGCACGGGGACGGTGCCGTGGTGCAAACCCGCACCCCTTGCGTGCGGTGACGGGGCTGTTGGTCCACGGGTCAGCATCGGTGGCCAGGGTAGGATCAGCTGAGGATGATGCTGTTCGTGGGGCCGGGGGGACGCGTGCCAAGCAATTAAGGTAATCCGGTGGTCTGGCAGAAGAAGGGAATTTAATCTGTAAGTGGCTTTAGCCTTGGCTGCCCCTTTGCCAGGGGTCTGCTGTGCCAGGGCTCCTGTGGCGAACTGGGCAAGCCACTCGCTGGATCTGGTTGTCCTTGCTATTGCTTAAAAAAAAAAAAAAAATCATCATCTTTATCCCCGCAGGTTGGCACGAAGCTTTGTCATGAAATGTAACCGCGCGTCATTGACCGGGCTGGGATCTGGGGACAGAAAGTGTCTGGCTCCGTACGGCAGCGACGGCGTTCGTCTGCGCAACATCTCGCTCCGTTTGCAGGGTGGCGGTGGCGATGGCATTTTGGGGGACAAGTGTGAGGGTGGCGGGTGTCACGGTTTGCAGCCCCGGGATGCTCCTGTGGCACGGGAGGCGGCAGGAGGGAATCCACCCAGGAGTCGTCCCATCCTGCTGCAGACAAGTGTGGTTTTAGTCTTTGCCCTGGTTTTTTGGTACAAAAATACATGAAATTCTTGGGTTTGTTCTCTGTGTCCTTGCGGACCGTTGCAGGACGCCTCTCCGTGTCCCTCTTTGTGTTAGGGATGGCGAGCTGCGGAGCGTTGCCCACCCCCCTGCTTTCCCAAGGTGACCCCTTGCGCCAATTCACACGAGCCCTCTTGCACTGGGGGTCTTCATCGGCGCCGAAAGCGCGGCGGTCGGGCACCATCCTGCCTCCGAACGGCCGGGGACACAACTGGCATTTGGTCAAAAGTGTTTCAGACGGCTCCTTACACCATGTCTGCAAAAAAAAAAAAAAAAGGCTTGGAGTGGGCGGGCCAAGGGACAGGAGATGGAATGATTATAGAATCATCTAGGTTGGAAAAGACCTTTGAGATCATCACGTCCAACCGTTAACCTAGCACTGCCATCCCCGTTTAAATGTCAAATCTTCTTTAATACAAAGCCGTGGGTGCTGCTGCGTGAGGTTAAGGGAATTGTGCTCCTCGTTTCTTGGTTTCCCGTCACCTTCTCACGCTGAAGGCGGACGGTGAGGGGCTCGGCGTGCGAGGGTTCGCTGCGGTGCTGCCTGGTGCTCGTTGCACCCTTCGCAGCCCTGATTTGGGCTTGGGTTTTAGTGGCGTGGTCTTAAATAACCAGTTGAAATAGAGCTTTATAGTAATGGTTCTGCTGGGAGCAGGGGTCCGGGAGAGCCCAGGGTTACCCGGTGGCATCTTAGCAAATGGCAGCAGCAAATTATTTGGTAGCGGAGCAAATCGTTGCTAATTACAGCTGGGTGCACTCGTTTTGTGACCGGCTGAAATCAAAATGACATGCCATGGGGTTTTCCTTCATCGGTGAAGGCCACAGAACTGCAGACCTGCCGGGTTTGGGGTTGGGGGGGGACGGTCTCGCCGTGGGTCTCTGCGGCCGCTGCCCGGCAGCTCTGTCCTCCTCATCCTCATCAGCCCCAGAGCTCATCCCCGCTGGATCGGGACGTTGGGTTTGCAGGTGGGTGGGAGCCTGGGGGCGATGCTGGGGGGCGGTGCAGGGCCGGGAGTGGGTCCTCAGAGGAGGAGGAGGAGGAGATGATGGAGGATGAACTTCTGCTTTGCCTCAGGGTCTCCCTGGCCCGTGGGCTCTGCGCTCTGCGTGGGGGGGAAACCCCCTCCCCTAACCTGAAATGAAGGGGAAGGGGGGGCCAATGCACACACCTCCAGCCCTGCTTTGGTCGGTGGTTTTCCTTCTCTCTGCTTTTTCCTTTTGGGAGGGGAGGCAGGAGATGCCCTGCTGTCCGTCTGTCACCCTCTCGGCTGACCCGGCTGTTTTCTGTACCCCCAGACAAAGGTGAGAACGGGGAGCCCTACCAGAGGAGGAAGGGGGTGGGGGCCAGCCTGCCCGACGGCCCCCCGGCGTTCCCCACGGCCAGGGACGGTGCCCCCGCAGCCGGCAGCAGCAGCTGGAGGCGGATTATGCTGATGATCCTCGCTATAACCATCCACAACATCCCAGGTAAGTCCTGTCTGTCTGTCTGTCCATCCATCCCGGCTCATGGGCAGCCTCTTCCCGGGGTCGGTGCCATCCTGGGAGGATCATACAGGGCTGCCGCCGTCTCTCCCTTCTTTTTCTTGCTGCCCCCTTGCCCAGGGGGTGCCTGGGTGCCTCTTGACGAGGTCCCTCACGGCACATCTTGGTCTCTTGGTAGGGCTGAACCACCCAAGGTCTTGGCAGCAAATCCCCCCCCCCCCCACCACCCCATGAGGAGGGGGCCGGGCTGTCGTGGGCGAAACGGTAAATCCAAGGGTATATTGGGAAAGGTGACGTTGGAAAGGCAACAGATTCTGGTCTCTTCTTGTGTCTCTTCTGGTCTGTGAACCTGCAAGAGATGCTGCTCTGTGGGAGCACGTACGACTGGGGGCTTCTTACTCAAGGGATGGAGTTGGCCAATAGATGGAAAACGGGAGAGCCCCGAGTCCTGGAGGGCTGTGTCCTTCCAGGGGCTGGGCTGCGAGCCTACAAAAAAAGATGCAATGGAAAAAAAAAAACAAATAGAGATAAATTTGTAACAGCTGAGGACACCGGACTGCTCTGCAATTCTTGGTGATGTTGGAAGTAATATAGGGCAACCTTTTCAATCTCTGGTTTTCCTGGCTCCCTCTTCCCTCCCTCCTCCTCCTCTTCTCCTTCCCCTCCCCTTTTCTTTCTCCCTTCCCAGCTCAGTCGCTGCCTGTCTCAGGATGGGGGCTGGAGGGGGAATAGGAAAAGGCTTTTCTGCACAACTTGGATCTGTAAACTTGGGGAAAACCGATGAGCGCCTTTGGAGGAGCCGTGGCTTCTGAGCTGGCGCGAACGCGTGGCTTGTTGGCGAGGGGGCGGCTGCTGCCGGCCGCGAGCACGGGGCTGGCTTTAACCATCAGAGCCCTGCGTCCTCACGGGTGCTTTCCCACTCGGGGAGCCACTTTTATCCGATGCCAGGGCACCCGTCTTAAATTCCATCACTGGATGGGCTTTCCGGGTGAGAAGGCTCCCGTTACAGGTCTGTAATCATAGAATCATGGAATGTCGCAGATTCTGTGTTTTCCCCCCCTGCAAGGGCACCCCAGGATTGAACGGCAGGAAAAAAAATCCAAGCAAAGCACGCAGCGGGCTGTCTGGGTGCTGGAGCTGGGCTGTGCACCCCTTCCAGCCTCGGGGCTGCTTGCTTTGCTCTGGGCAGCAGTTGCTTCCTTCCAGCACCCTTGGGTGCTCCTGTTCCCGTGGATTTTTCCTCCTTTCATCCCTTTTTTTTATTATTATTATTATAAGTAGATAACTCGGATGCCTTAGTTGAGCTCCAGGGATTGCTGGGGGAGGCAGATGCCGGGCAGATGAGGGAGTAGGGAGCAAGTAGGGAGCTTTAAATCAGCCGTACATGCAAAAAAAAGGGGATCTGTAATTGGATTTCATCCTTCAAACGAAGCTCCAGGGAGCGGGGGTGAGGAGCCGGGCGGTGTGGACCCCTCACTGCCTCTGGCCGTGCCGGCTGGGGATTCCAGTCTCTGTCACTGGCAAAAAAAAAAAAAAGGGAAGTTTTGTAGACGAGTGACCAAAGCGTCACCCGTAGCGATAGGTTAATGGCAACATGGCCCGGCTGCCGCAGAGATGCCGGTCTGACCTTTCAGCACTTTTGCAAGAGCACAAAGCCACCCTTGGATGGTTACAGAGGCTCAGAAATTCTCTCTTGCATCTTAAAGGTCAGAATATTAAAGCTTAATATTCCCAGCGGATGGTTCTGCTGCTCGGCCCCTGCCCGCAGGCTCGGCTCAGCTCAGTGGGGGTCTCTGGGTCACGGTGGGGGTGTCTGTCCCTGCCAAGCCCAGTCCCCAAATCCCCCTCCTGCTCTCTCCCGGCCGGCACGTGCCTTTCCAGCAGCCCCACAGCGCTGTTGTGGGGCTGGGCGGGTGGCAGTGGCTGTTTGCGCTCGGTGGGGCCGCTCACCGATGGCAAAGCCCTGTACCAACCTCCTCCTTTCAACGGGGATTTGCCCAAACTCAGCCAGAGGTTTCAAGTCACAGAAGTTAGACTCGAGCCGGCATCTGCCAGCGTGCTCTCCAGCGTCCTGCCTGCAGGTCCTGGGAACCCGGCATCGATTTTTGCCCTGCTAAATAATTCAGGTTGCGATTAAAACGGGAGCTTGTGGCCTGCCCTGCTCCTTGCCAGGGTCTCTGGTCTTTCATAGAATCATGGAATGGTTTGGGTGGGAAGGGACCCCCAGAGGTCCCCCAGCCCAACCCCCCTGCAGGAGCAGGGACACCTTGAACCACATCAGGTTGCTCACAGCCCCGTCCAACCTGGCCTGGAATGGTCCCAGGGATGGGGCCTCCACCCCCTCTCTGGGCAACCCCTGCCAGGGTTTCACCACCCTCACTCTCAAGAATTTCTTCCTTAGATCCAGTCTAAACGTACCCTGTTTTAGTTTAAAACCATCCCCCCTTGTCCTGTCCCAGCTGGCCCTACTAAAAAGCTTGTCCCCCCCTTTCCTCTGGGCCCCCTTTAAGCCCTGAACGGCCGTACTCAGGTCTCCCCACAGCCTCCTCTTCTCCAGGCTGAAAAGAAGGCTGCGGGGAGACCTGATGAAGACCTTCCCAGCATGAAGCAGATGCTGGTCCAGCCTCTAGGTGGGCAGCGGGACGGGGCTCAGCTTGGCTCTCGCCAAAGTCCTTTTGCTTTCCCGGCGCGGTCTCGGCAGCGCCGGTGGTGCTTCTCCGATCTGCTGCGGCCCCTGCCTGCGGCGCGGGGTTTGGAAACACTGTAATGCTCTACCTCAATTACCATCCTCGCCAGCGGAAAGGCTGACACTATAATTAGCGCAGCCTCCTGCGGCGTAATGACACCTCCATCGGCGCGGGGGGCGGCAGCGCCGGTGCTGGCGGAGGAGGCGGGAGGTGCTGAGCCGAGAAGTCGGGGATGCTCGGTGCCTCGGCGCGGCTGCCGGACGCGGGCTGCCGGCATTCCCGGCCCCTGGGCTTGCAGAATCCCTGGCTCGCTCGCTCGTGGCTCCGGTACCGCGGTTGGTGCTTGCTCTGCTCCCCCGCGAACCCGATGCGCTTGCAGGGAGCCTGTCGTCGGAGGTTGTCCGGGTGGTTCCCAAGGGTTTTCCATCCCATCCTTGTCTTCATGGCCAGAGGAGAGCCGCAAAGCTGGGGAGGGGGCTGGAGCACAAGTCATACGAGGAGCGGCTGGGGGAGCTGGGGGTGTTTGGGCTGGAGAAGAGGAGGCTGAGGGGAGCCCTCATCGCCCTCTACAACTCCTTGACAGGAGGGGGGAGCTGGGGGGGTCGGGCTCTTCTCCCTGGTAACAGATGATAGGATGAGGGGGAATGGTCTGAAGTTGCGCCAGGGCAGGGTTAGGTTGGACATTGGGAGAAACTTCTTCACCGAAAGGGCTGTCAGGCTCTGGAATGGGCTGCCCAGGGAGGTGGTGGAGTCCCCATCCCTGGGGGGATTTAAAAGAAGGGTGGATGAGGTGCTGAGGGACAGGGTTTAGTGGTGGGATGGCAGGGTTAGGTTTAAGGTTGGACTCGATGATCTTAAAGGGCTTTTCCAACCGAAGTGATTCTATGATTCATAACGCTCCTTAGAACTTCATGACCCTCGGGGCGGGGGGGATGCTGCAGAGGGGACCACTCCTGCCCGTGCTCACCTTGCTGGACCCCTGGCCTGGCCGAGTGCCTCTGGGGGGGCTGGAGGTGCTCTTGCTCCCCTGCAACCTGCCGTGGTTTACAGCTGAGCCCAAACTCCACCCGGTCCCTCTCCCCGGTGGTTAAAACCCTCGTGGGGACCATGTCTGGCCCGGTTCTCCTGGGGAATGGGCCCCCCATTACGAGGGCCAGCAGAGGACAGTTTTATTTAGTCTGAGCCCTGTTTAGGGCTGAGCGTGTTCCAGCCTTGGCAGTGCCAACCAAAGTTCCACCTTGGGTTTCAGAAGCCAGTTGACGTGGGGGTGAGATAATTGCACGTAAAGACCAGCCTCTCGCATTCAGTTCCTATTTAGTGGGCTCTGCCAGCGAGCAAAGGTTCGGTAATTTGTTCCAAAGCTGGGGCTGGCAATGTAAAGAAAAAAATTGATAATGACAGGAGATGCCAAACCGCAGCCTATTCCTGCGAATTAATATTCATATATGCCGGGTTTAGTGGAACATTAATTATGTATTTAATCAAGGCCTGTTTATTCTGGTTTATCTTTGTACCTTGGGTGGCTGTTATGCTGAAGACTTCACATTAATTAAAATGTTACTGGTGTATCACAAATAACAATTAGCGAGGTGCGAGTCGCACCGCCTTTCTCTTTGCTGCTAATTTAGAAAGGAGGAGGGGAGCCCGGTGGGACTGAGCTGGTGGGGCCGTGGGGCGACCGCCGGCCCCCCCCCGGGGAGCTCCTGGAGGGGTCGGGTCTGCGCCGAGCCGCGGTGGTGTGCGGACAGGGGTGTCCCCACTGCCCAGGGGCTCCTCTGGCGGGGGGACGCCGCAGGACCCCCGACGCTCACACCGGGTCTGCGGGACGGGGAAGCGGTTGCGGGTGTCTCCTCTGTCGGGATGTGGTGATGCCCGGCCTTGCTTTCCTCCGGCGGCTGGGAAATGCGGGGTTTTCTCCCACAAAAAACTGCGTGGGCTCCTGCTCACCACCCGGACCCCGATGCCCATCCCCACCGGTGCACCCCCCGCCGCGGCCGCTTGCTCCCAGGGGGGCCGGGGCGGTTGCTGGCAGGCAGGAGGTGATGCTTCCAGCCGCCCTAACGTTGCCAAGGAAACCTGAATTTTCCTTTTTTCTTTGCAAGGTGGCCAGGGCAGAGCGGGGCAGCCCCAGACCCCGACACACACCACGAGCCCGTCCCCAGGAGCGCGCAGAGCCGGAGTCAGCCGCTTTGCTCCAGCCCTTTCCTCCCTGCAAGGAAATATCTCGCTGTTCCATATTCAATCCTATCGCTCCGCGTTCGCTCCCTGCTTCCATTTCTGCCAAGTTTCTGCCTCAAGTGTCACCATTAAGCCGAGGTGTCTGGGAGGGAGGAAATGGGATGTGGCAGCTGGGTCATGGTGCGAGGTGGCGCTGACGTCCCCTGCTCACCCCCCAAAGCCCACATGGCTCCACCTGGGGCTTTCTTTCCAGTTTCCCATTGCCAGGAACCCATTAACGAGCTGGAATTTATTTATTTATTTATTTATATTTATTTATCTGAATGAGAAGGCACAAAGCAAGGAGCAGGACAGGGTGCGAGAGCAAAATATGGAACAATTTTACCCCTGTGGCGAAGGTGCTGCGGGGAGGGAGGGAGGGAGGGATGGGTTGGGGGTATCGCTACGGGAAAAGATTTTTAAATGGGGAAACTTTTAGGTGGTGACACCTATGGGAAGGACAAATGAGTCTCCTGGGAAGGTGTGCTGGGTCCGGGGAAGGTTCCCACACCCCCAGGTGGCAGCGTCCATGTTCATCCCCCCTTGGGATTGCGCTTGGAGATGGCAGCAAGGGGCACGTGGCTGCACCGCGGTTTGGCACCGGCACTGTGCTCTGGCACGCAGACGTGTTTTTGGGGACCCTCCTTCTCTGCTTGCCCAGGAGGGAGAGATTTAGCCCCAAAACTCCTAGGTTGGGTTCTAGCCAATGCTTGGAGTGGGGACAAGATGATGCCCGGGGGAAGGCATCGCCTGGGGCTGGTGCGAAGGAGTGGGTGTGGGATTTACTGTGCTGGCACCCTGCTTGTGTCCCCCTGTCACCGGGCTGGCGTGGGTGTCTCTGGGTGTCCTCACATCAAGGCACGACCGAGTCCTTTACTTTTGGTGGCAGTTCCTCGCGTTGGAGATCAATTTAGGCCAGGCACCTCCTGCCTGTCCCCGTGGCAGCACCTCTCCATCCCGAAGGACAGCGTGGGGTCTGGCAGCAAGTGCTGCTGCCGCCGCTTTGTTTTATCCCGAGGAAACGGGGGTAGAAGGGAACTCTGCGCCACAGGATGCTGAATGTCAAATTGATTTGAAGCACGCTTGTTTGCAGCTTCGCCTGGGAAGAAGGAGAGCAGTTCGGCTGAGCGCCCTTGGGCTGGATTGCGTGAGACCTCCCTGCTGCCCTCGGCCCAGGGGGGTTTGGTGGGGGACGTCCCCAGGGGTGACAACAGCCTGCTTAGATACGGGAGCTGCCGGGATGCTTGCTTGGCTTTATGGCTTCTTGCAGCTTCAGCCGGTTCTGATGTCCTTTCATGTGTCTCCTGTTTTTTGGCTGGCTGGGGGAGAGGGGCAGGCGGTGGGTTTTGGTGCTGGTTGTTGGCTGATGCGTGTTTTTGTGTAGGCAGCTCCCACTGCAAACGGGAGCTGAATCCCTGAGCTGCCATCACCCCGCGCCGCGGGCTGGGATCCCAGCTGGTGGGGACCCCAGCGTTGTCACCCCTTGGCTCCGTCCCCTCTTGTGGGCATCTCAGTGGCAGGCAGGGATTGAGTCCCATCCATCGCTCCTCGGCTTGCACGCCCGCCAAAACCAGCGCCTGGCATCGAGGGCTGTAGGTGCGCGATGCCGGTGCGCGATGCCGGTGTACAACATGCTTCTTGCTTGTCAGCTGGTGGAGATGTCTCCAAAACAAAAGGATATCTTCCTGATATTCGCTGATGACCCAAAACTGTGAGGAGTGCCTGACACGCCGAAAGGCTGCGCTGCCATTCAGCGGGACCTGGACAGGCTGGAGAGTTGGGCAGAGAGGAACATGATGAAATCCAACAAGGGCAAGTGCCGAGTGCTGCACCTGGGGAGGTGGAACCCCATGCCCCAGTACAGGCTGGGGGCTGACCTGCTGGGAAGCAGCTCTGCCCAGAGGGACCTGGGAGTCCTGGTGGATGACAAGGTGGCCATGAGCCAGCAGGGTGCCCTTGGTGCCAAGAAGGCCAATGGCATCCTGGGGTGCATCAAGAGGAGCGTGGCCAGCAGGGCGAGGGAGGTTCTCCTCCCCCTCTGCTCTGCCCTGCTGAGACCCCACCTGGAGCTCTGTGTCCAGTTCTGGGCTCCCTGGTTCAAGAAAGATGAGGAACTCCTAGAGAGAGTCCAGAGGAGGGCAACAAGGATGATGGGGGGACTGGAGCATCTCCCCTAGGAGGAAAGGCTGAGGGAGCTGGGCTTGTTCAGCCTGGAGAAGAGAAGGCTGAGAGGGGACCTCATCAACACCTACAAATATCTCAAGGGTGGGGGTCACGAGGACGGAGCCAGACTCTTCCCCGTGGTGCCCAGCGCCAGGACAAGGGGCAATGGGCACAAACTGAAACATAAGAGGTTCCAGTTGAACATGAGGAAAAACTTCTTGACTCTAAGGGTGTCCGAGCCCTGGCCCAAGCTGCCCAGGGAGGTTGTGGAGTCTCCTTCTCTGGAGATATTCAAAGCCTGCCTGGATGAAGTCCAGAGCAGACCTCCTTCCAGTGCCGCTTCTGCTGGTTGCGTCGCTCTTAAGGGTTATTCTGGGGCGCTCTTGGAGCACCTTTGATTTCTACTGAAAGGCATTAATTTTTAGCAAGAAAAAGGAGGAGGAGATTTCTCTGCCGCTTGCGTTTCAGAGAAGAGGGTGAAAAGGAAGCCGCGGGTAAGGGAAGGTGTCGGCGTGGGCGGCGAGCGCGTTGGGCGGCGATTTGATGGAGCTCGAGTGCTGCCGAGGGTCAAGGGGAGCCGAGGAGAGCGCTGGCCCCGGGACCGGCTCAGCCCACGCTCGTGACTCGGAGGGATGGGAAGATGAACGCCTTTCAACAGTCAGGAATTTTTCCCGGCGTTTTCCTCTCCGGGGAGAAGCAGCAGCCCATCGCATCCCCGATTCCATGTCCAGAGGGACCCTTGGGGGCGCGGATGTGTCAGGGCTGCAGCGGAGGTTGTTTGCGACGGCGTGCTGGCCCTGCGAGCGGCCCCGGGGGGGCGAGGAGGAAGGTCAGGCTGGATGTGGCCCGTGCAGCCAGAGCTGGGTGTTCGGTGCTGAGCCGAGCGTTTCATGCAGCGCTGACTCATGTGGGACCGGGAGGAGGAGCGCGGCCGCACGCCGGCGCTCGCTCTGGGAAAGGTTGCTTTAACCTTTCATTAAACCTCCCGTTAATTGTCGCCGCGTCAGCACATATTTTGACATTTTCCTCTATTAAGCACCTCGACGGATTGAAACGGCTTGCTCGATGTCGTTAAGCTTCAATGTGAGGGGGTGGAAAACGGGGGGGGGGGGGAGGTAGCCGGGCGAGGAGCCCGCACCGGGTGAAGGATGCGGGCAGCGGCCCCAGCCCCAGGTGATGCTCTCAGCGGGACGGCTCTGCCCCGCTCCTCCGCTCAGGATGAGGTGCCACCAGCAAAAACCTGGTCCTGTAAAGGTGGAGGCTAAAAAGAAATCCCCCCCCGAGCACACCAGGGCTCTCCTGGGCCCGTGGATCGCGGTTTCCCTGGTCCTCCGCGTGCACCCAAGGGGTGGGTGCCCTTCTGCAGAGCAGGGCTGTGTCCCTGTTGGGGATGGGAATGGCCCTGGCCCCGGGCTCTGGGCTGCTTTTGGCTCGGTGGCCACCAACGTGGCTCCCTCGGGACTTCCCCTGGGCAGACGGAGGCTGAGGCTTTGGGTCTGGGGTGCTTTGGGAAACCGTGCATGAATAACAGCCCGATATAAATGTCATTTCATATATGGCATGGGCACGGTTGGGAAGCTTTCCTCGGCAGCCTGGGGGGGGGGGTCACAGCCCGTCACGCTGGCACCAGTTAAGGGGGGGCAGAACGTGGGCAGGGGGGCGAGCACCGCGGGGTCTCTAATGCCCCCCTGGCAAAAGCTCATATTTCAAAAACTCATTTGTAGGCAGACACCTGGAAAGGCAGCGGAGAACTGATAATGTAAATTTTTATCTCTGCGGCATCGTTTTGAGTCGGCGATGGGTGTTTTGTAAGCGGTAACAGCCGCAAAGGTGACAAAAGCCAATTAAACACAGTGTTTTCCCCAGCTGGAATGAAAATCCGCCGAAATCTGCACGTGGAAGCTCCTTCTCTTCCCTATCCCCGTCAGATCGTGGAGCTCTGATGCATTAAACATCGGGGAGCAACGGCCTGAGAAATCATCTGCGTGCTAGGAATGAAACGTTAAATATCTGTGATGGATTCGGGTTGTGTGGCGTTGGGCAGGGCTCGTTCCCAGCACGGGTTGGTCCCTGCTTTTTGGGCAGTGCTGGTCTCTTCATTTGGGAAGGAGTTTTCTTCCTCCAGAGAAGCATTTCCACGATGAGGGGGTGTTGGGCAGGCACTTGCATTCTTTAAAATCGGGTACCGCTGGCGTGAGCAGCGGCCGTACGCTGCCTTGGCAGCTCCTGCTCCATGGATCGAAACCACAACTGGGGCCACGTTGTTGAGCTTGGGTGAAAGGGGCAGAAAAGTGGAACGGGGTGGGGTGTAGGTGGCCTGGCTCCTGTGGGGTACACCAGGACGTGGCGTATGGGGCATCGCCTCGTGCTACCCAAATTCCACC
>JADKXX010011010.1:0-20297 GCA_017310255.1 Butorides virescens | reverse complement strand
GTGGTGCCCAGCGCCAGGACAAGGGGCCATGGGCACAACCTGAAGCAGAAGAGGTTCCAGTTGAACGTGAGGAAGAACTTGTTGACTGTGAGGGTGATGGAGCCGTGGCCCAGGCTGCGCAGGGGGGCTGTGGAGTCTCCTTCTCTGGAGATATTCAACCTCAGCCTGGCTGAAGTCCTGTGTAACATGCTCTAGGAGAACCTGCTTGAGCAGGGGGGTTGGACTGGGTGGTCTCCTGAGGTCCCTTCCAACCCTTGCCATTCTGGGATTCTGTGTGAAATAGCCACCACAAATCCCAGCGACGGGCTGAGCGCATCGCGCGGCGTCCCCTCGACGTAACCAGAGGCTTCCCAAGCGCCAGCGGTGACGTGGGACGTGCCGGGTTCCCTGCTCCTCTGGACCGCGCGTGGCACCAGCCCGGTGTGGCTGCGCATTCCCTGCGGGTGCTCCGGGGGTCACCACCCTGCCGGCCCGTTTGTGGCTGCACTCATCCTGCCCCAGCTCTCGGGTCCTCTCCTGGGAAGCAGGGACCCGACGAGGCCATGCCCTGAGGCTGCTCCGTCACCTCCTCCTTGCCGGGCTGGTGAGCATCTCCACCGTGCCGCTGCTTCTGCCGTCGCCTGCTTCTCCCTCTCCAAATAAGCAGTTCACCACGCACCATCTGGTGATTTTAATTTTCCGTAATTTGTTTCCATGTATGTGTAATTTGTACTTCCATTAATTGCGCTGCTGAGTTTCTTATTCCATGAGGGGAAATCATTGTGGTTTTTCCCCTCTGTCAAAGCTATTTTCGTTCTTCACACAAATGAGCGCTTTTGTCCTTTGAATTTTGCTCTCTGGGCGACTCTTGCCGAAAAAGAAATTTTTCGGAAGAGCAGGGCCAGCGCCGTTTGTGGGGAGCTTTGCTGCGTCCGCAGAGCCGTACGGAGCGCAGCCGTTAACGCGTCTTTAGAAAGATCTGCCTCCCAAAATTTAGGTAACCGCCCACGCTGCCGGTGGGGGCAGCCCCTTTGGCAATCACAGCCCTCCCCGGCTCTGCTCTGGCCCTGGCGCTCGCCCGTTGGGGTGTTGGGGTTGCACGGGGGCTTGAGTTGAGTTGCACGAGGGGTGATCCCTCCCGGGTCTGGCATGTGCCCTGCATGCCTTGGTTCCTCTGGCTGTTTTACTGGATGGAGCTATCACCCAGTCATGGTATTTTAGGGACAATTGGGAGTCACCTTACCTCCAAACCCCCTACGTAGAATCATAGAATCACTTTGGTTGGAAAAGACCTTTAAGATGGAATCATCGAATGGTTTGGGTTGGAAGGGACCCCTAGAGGTCACCCAGCCCAACCCCCCTGCAGGAGCAGGGACACCTTGAACCACATCAGGTTGCTCACAGCCCCATCCAACCTGGCCTGGAATGGTCCCAGGGATGGGGCCTCCACCCCCTCTCTGGGCAACCCCTGCCAGTCCAACCTTTAACCTAACCCTGCCATCCCAGTAGGATGGGTTGCTGTTGGCGTTTTAGAATCCCAGCATCATTTGGGTTGGAAAAGCCCTGTAAGCTCCCCAAGGCCAACCGTTACCCCAACCCTGCCATTCCCCCCACTAAACCCTGGCCCTCAGCACCTCTTCTACACAGCTTTTAAATCCCCCCAGGGATGGGGTCTCTGTCTTCCCTGTCTCCATCCTGAGCCTTGGCACGAGCCTTGGCTCAGGGCTCGGAGGAGCTGTCGAGCGGTTCAATTCTCCACGCTCAGCCTGGACTCGCGGATGCAAATGCTGTGATTATCCCAGTTCGTGCTGCTTTTTTACGGTGTGTTTCCAAGGCAACGGGAAATTCCGAAGACCACAAACACACACACATGGTCCTCTTCTTCCCAGACCTTACCCTCCAGTACAGGTAAACGCTCCCGGGGACATTTTCAAGCTGTTTGAATGCTCATCTGAGTGGTCCCCAGTGTCCCTGGCGTGGCTCGGGGTGGGTAAGTGCCCCCTTTGCGGGCTGTAGAGCCCCTCCAGCTGCACAAACAGGTTGGGTTTGGGTCTTTGAATATTCCCCCCCCTGCCTTGCAGCGAGGCTGCAAAACCAAAAATGGGAATTTTGAACAAAGGGGGGGGAAAAAAAAAGTCGCAGTGGTTTGATGCTCTCTGAAAATAAGTTTTGGGTTGGTTTTTTTTTTCTGGGTGGGGTGAGGGAGCTGTGCCAGTGTGAGGAGGGCAAGGGAAGTTTGCAGGAGGGGAGCGGGGAAGGACGGAGCGGGTACCCCTTGGAGCTGCAGGGAGGAGGCAGTGGTGGATCGCAGGTCTCCCTGTCTGCCCTCTTGGGAAGGTGGATTTTTTTTTTTCTTTGGGCTTTACGGGATTAACCGTCATCTAAAATAATCTGCAAAGTGGGAATTTTCTCCTGGAGTTTGGCTTTCCTTCTGCTTTGGAGACTGTACAGGCGTTGTGCTGGTATTTGGGGCATGGGGAGACCAGAAACCGGGGCGGTGGCGTTGCTGGGAGCCTGATCCCGGGGAGTTTATGGGAGTTTGGGTCTTCTGCACCCCCCACCCCCCCTATGGCACCAGTTTGGCTGCACCTTGCAGAGGTGCCGCTCTGCAGAGAGGTTTGCCAAGCCCGAATCCCTCTGAGCAGACTTTGGTGTCTTGCTTTGCTATGTTCCTTATTAAAATAGCATTTCAGCTGGTGGGGATGGTGATCTTTTCCCCTCCAGGGCACTCAGAAATACAGAAATTTCTCTCCTTTGTCTTGGCTTGGCGAGAAACTGCTGGTTTGGGTTCGTAGCGGGGCAGAACCCGGGCAGCGTGGCGGGGCCTTGAGTTGAGCTTGGGTTAAATGCACTTAGATTAAAACGAGAAGGGTAACGGCCTGGCCCGGGGTCCTGCTTTCCTGCTCCTGCTGGTCTTTGCCCTGTTGGAGCGCAGGGGGAGGGATGGTCCCAGGGCTGTTGCGGGGTTTGACTTTACTGGTTTTTTTTTTTTTTTTTTTTTTTTTTTTTTCCTTTCTGTTTCAGAGGGGCTGGCAGTGGGAGTTGGATTTGGGGCCATTGGAAAATCCGCGTCTGCCACCTTCCAAAGCGCCAGGTAAGCCACGACCCCGCTTCTGCTCTGCGTGCATCGGGTTTGGTGCGTGCCTTTGCCCCTTGGAGGCTGTCTGGTTGTCTGTCTGTCCGTCCCACATTGCTCCCATGCTAGTGGCAATGCACTGATTGACTGAAACTCATCTGGAAGCACAGGACTGGGCAGGGGGAGCAGAAGAAATTCCCCGTGCTGTTGCATTTCCCTCGTGCTTGTCCTTGTCGGACGTGACAGAGGAATGCCAGGATTTTCCACAAAAGCAGCGTCCCCAAAGGGTGGGAGCAGCTGCTGGAGCCGTTGGAAAGCGTGGGGTGGCTTTGTGTTTCATTCCCACCAAGCAGGGGCACAGTGACTCTGTCACTGGTGGCAATGGAGTCTCCCAGTCCTCCCAGCAGCCCTGCTCGCCCGCTCCAGCCTCGCCAGTCGCCCCCCTTGCCCGTCTCTGTTTTTTGGCCCCTGTGCTACCAGGCAAAACCTTTTGTGCTTCTCTCCCAGGACTGATGTGAACATGGGGGGGGGGGGGGTTTAATTCAGCTTCTCCAGACTCTCTGCGGGGTGGGGTTTGGGCTTTGGGGGTGCGTTTCCATGCCAAGCAGGAGCAAACCAGGGCGCACAGGGCGGGGGACGGCAGGGAGAGCCTTGCTGCTTCCCCACTCCCAGCAGAGCCAAAACTGGGCTGACTGGGGGCATTGCTGAAGAAATGGGAGAAGGGAAGAGAAGTCTGGTGCGAAGCCAGAGCCGGAGGAGCTGCCTGGGCTCTGGAAGAGCTGCTGGCACCTCTCGGCGGCGGGCTCGCAAACGGCACCCTCTGCCCGAGGCTCCTCGCCAAATCCTTTTCTTTTTCTGTTTGGGCTTTGCGGCGGAGGCTGGTGGCACGCCACCTTCCCCGCGCCGCCTTCGCCAGAGCCAGGCTGTGATTTAGGTGCTCTGGGGACACCCAGCGTGTTCGGTCTGTGACTAACCCTTATGGCCGGTGGGTGGAAGTGCCGGCACGGCTCAGCCGCCTTGCTCCTGCCAGAGGATCTGCGGGGCCCCGGGGCTGGTTTTGGAGCCCTCCAGGTTGCCCAGCCCCTTCTCCCTTGCAAAGACACGAGCAAAACCTCCTGTACCCTCTGCCCTGCCACATCCCCGGCTGATGGGGACGGCACGGGCCGGCTCTGGGTGCGTGGCCCCAAACCCTTCGATGGCCACGGACGCCGTCCAGCTTTGTGGTGAGGAAAGCAGGGATGTGCCAGCTCTAGGCACCGCGTTCCGCTAACCTTTTGAAATAAAAGGCTCTCGGTGAAGCCTGCAGAGGCTCTGGAGATGCTCGAACAAAAGGACTTCTTGTCATCAGCTGCTCAGTAGAAGCTAAGAAGCCAGAAGCAGCTGGTTCTTTCTCTGTATTTACAACAGCATTAATCACGTTAGGTGAAAGGTGGAGTCTGTACCGTGAAAATACCAATGCAAATTTAGTCAGCTGCGAAAGGAGACAAAATAACTTCATTGCCATCCGTCTGTCTGTCGCTGTCACCTGCGGGCAGCCCAAAAATCGCTCGGTGTAGCCGCTCCGCCGTGAAGCCGTTTGCCAATATCCAAGGGTAAAATTTGAGGTGGCCATGTGGTGTTATTGTAGGCTTGAAAAAGAGCAG
Source organism: Butorides virescens (assembly GCA_017310255.1). Lineage (NCBI taxonomy): Eukaryota > Metazoa > Chordata > Aves > Pelecaniformes > Ardeidae > Butorides > Butorides virescens. The sequence goes on along the minus strand of JADKXX010011010.1, from coordinate 15,599 downwards.
CAGAACGACACTCGATGTGAGCTAACGTGAGAAATAGAGCTAAATCTTTTGACACATCTGAAGGGGAAACTGCTCCTGGGTCAACCTCAGCCCTTAGGGGGCTCGACAGGCGTGATCCCCCTCGCGTCCGCTCGTTTGAGATCGCGTTTTAATGAACCAGCGGCGTGACTCAGTTTACCTCCTCCATCCTCCTTCTGCTTCCCCCTGCCTGTGAGTCCCCGCGTTAGCTCCGAGCCGAGCTGGGGCGAGCTGCCTCTCAGGAAGGCTTCTGCCTTCAAACCTGGGATTGTGCTAAAGAATTTATCGACGCTCTGGCGCGCTCAGAGCCCAAGCTGAAGACGCAGACGCCAGGGGATGCTTGCAGTGACTGGTGGATGTTGCCAGGCGTGGCTGGGACTTGCCCACGCTACCCAGAGGACTTTCCTTGCTGACTTGTGCTTGGCGAATAAACGCTGGCTTGCTTGGGAAAGCGTTGCCTGATCGCATTGCTCCCGGCGGGGCGAGACCTTGGCTGGAGCCTGAATTCCTGCCAGCCGCCTGCAGGACCCCGCAGCTCTGCCGTATCCTAAAGGGCCGTTTTCGGAGCTGCGGGGCTTTGCAAATCAGCGGCGTGTTTGCAGAGGGGTAGTTAGGAAGAAGGGGAGAGCACCAGCAGCTCTGGTGTCTGGGCATTGCAAGCAGCTGGGTGCTGCTCAAACCCCCGGGCACCCGAGCGGCTCAGGGGTGGGTGTTGAGACAGGGTCCCTGCCTGCCTTGGCCAGGGTCCCAAGTGCTTTGCTTTTTTTCTTTGCTTTCCTTTCATAAGGGCTAACAACCCTGTTCCCGATACCTTGCTGGGATCCCCTGAGGTTTTTCCTGGGCTGGGGACTTGTCTAACCGCCAGCGCAGGGGCAGTTTTGGTGCTGCCTGCCATTAGGAAAAATTTCTTCATGGAAAGGGCTGTCAGGCTCTGGAATGGGCTGCCCAGGGAAGGGGTTGAGTCCCCATCCCTGGGGGGATTTAAAAGATGGGCAGATGAGGTGCTTAGGGCCAGGGTTTAGTGGTGGGATGGCAGGGTTAGGGTAACGGTTGGGCTTGATGATCTTAAAGGGTTTTTCCAACCCAAACGATTCTATGATTCTGCCTGCCCGCGGCAGGAGGGGTGCTGTGCGCTTGGGGCTGTGCTGGTGCAGAGCTCAGCATGGTGAGGGACTATTTTTGGGTTTTAAAGCACAGTGGGGCTGAGTGTGCTACAGAGATGGGGCCGGTGAGCACCGGCACGGGCGGCGTAAGCAGAGTGCTGCAGGCAGAGACCCGCAGCTGATGGTCCGAGGCAGGGGGATGCTTTGGGGTTTGGTTAAAAACCCAAAAAGGGTGATTAGGGAGCAGAGTGGGATTCTCACCGATTAAAACACCCGGTGCTTTGCATGTGCTGGCATCACCTCTGCCATTCCCTGACCCTCTGGGCTCTTGTATGGTCCTGCCCCTTACCCTGTGCGTGCAGGATCCAGCCCGCTGGGCTCCTCCATCCACCCCATCTCCCTCCCGGAGCCTCTCGGTGCTGCCTGCCAGGGCTCTGCCCGCGCTTGTCCGCGTTTCTTTGCTGCCACCGGGTGTGCAGGCTCCATTCCTGCGATCTCGCTCCTCCACGGCTCCTCTCCGCTGGGGCCAGGGCTCGCCCTTGGATGGCAGCCCCTCGCCTGGCGAGGTCAGTCGCTTAGGGCTTGCGGCGTGGGGGGAACCCACCGTACTCAGCCTGTCAGGGGATGCAAGTGAAAAACGTGGTCCCGTGCCCGAGGAAGGTGGGGTCTCAGCGGTGGGGGCTGGATCTTCACTTTTGTGCGCAGGCGGGTATCGGTGCTCCTTCGGCTGGGCCGCACGCTCGAGCCTGTTTTGGAAAGGTGATGGAGGTTTTGTGGCAGTTTAGATGGGTCTTAGGATGACTTAATGCCTGCTTTTGGGGTGTTTCTTGTGGGGGGCTGAGCTGCTGCTCATCCTTGGGCAGGAGCGGGTGGAGCATCCCTCTCCGTCCCCCGTGGAGCATCCCTCTCCCGGCTGTGGGTTTGCCTGCCCAGTTCCTCACATGAATAAAAACATTGGAAAGTCCCAGAGGCTGAAAATAGTGGCTCAGGACAAAGCTGCTGCAGTGACAGAAGAGGAGCAAGCCCCAGCGCAGCGCGTGCCCGGGGTGGAGGAGCGATGCCCGGGGTGGGGTGCGCGGCGAGCCCCGGGAGGGGAAGGTCCCCTCCAGATGGGAGCAGGGAGGCATGAGCCGCTCCTGGCTGCCTTCCAGGCAGGAAGGTAAAGAGAAGGGCAGCCATGTCTTAAAAAAGCTGTTTTACCTCCCCCTCTTTGCACGCCGTAGCGTGGGGGAGAGGAAACCCTCTCCACCTTGTGTGGCTGATTTAACAGGAACCAGATGGGGCTGGAGCTGCTCAGATGGAGCTGGGCTGAATTTGCACTTCCCTCGGCTGCGCTGGGGACGCTGGGCGGGCAGGGGTGCAGGCAGGGGTGTCCAATGCTGGTGTGGTTTGTCGGTGGTTTCCCCGGGGCTGGGTGTAGGAAGAGAGGGGCTGGGGCAGGTCCCCACTGCTGGCCACCCTCTGCACATCTCCATCCAGAGGGGCTGTGGTGCAGGGGAGCGACGTGTGTTGGGGGTTTCTCCCCCTCTCCAAGCCCCCGCTGGTGTCTTTTAGAGGACAGAAGCACCCACCAAGGAACCCCGGGGCCACCCTGAGCCCCTCATCCCATGGGGGTTATGCTTGCGATGCTGGGCAGCCGTGAGCTGGGATCCAGGGCTGGCAGGGAGGAGATCCCACGTGTCCCCTCTGCCGTCCCCTCCGGACCACGTCCCTTCCCTCAGGACCCACCTTGACGCCGCTGCGTTGGCACCCAGGAGCCTGCAGTGTCTCCACTCCCATGTCCCCTGCCCACGTGGTCGGAGACACGAGGGGTGGTGGGGTCCCTGGGGACCTCTTTTCTTCTCCCCCCCCCCCCCCCCCCGGAGGCTCTTCCTTTGAGGAAGGGTTATCCCCTCCCCGATTCCACCTGGCAGCATGCTGGTGCCTTGGCAAGATGCTTGGGTTTGGGGGGAGCCCAGTGGCGTGGGGGAGCAGAGGGAGGTCCTGGGGGTGGGGGGATGCGGGGACATGGGAGCCTGGGTCTGCTTCTTGCCCCTTCCGAATCCTCCCTGTGCTGTTTGCTTGCTGAAAGCTGGAGATGGCTTGTGATGGTGCCGTGTGCGAGCACAGAAAAGCCAAATCCCTTTTCTTACGGTGTGTTGCTCCTTCCTGCGAATCTTTTTCTGTCCAAGGGGAATTCGTCGTAAAATTATTTTCCTCGGCCAGGATTGTGGGAACTCCTGAATGTACCTGCGTTAAACTGCGGAGCGAACGTAAAAAGCCCGTGCCAGACAATTTTGCTTTCAACAGGAGAAAGGTTTGGAAATGGCTTTAAGCGATTAGGGGATTGAGTGTGCCCTCAGTAAGTTTGCAGATGACACCAAACTGGGTGGGAGTGTTGATCTGCTGGAGGGGAGGAGGGCTCTGCAGAGGGACCTGGCCAGGCTGGATCCATGGACCAAGGCCAACTGTGTGAGGTTCAACAAGGCCAAGGGCCGGGTCCTGCCCTGGGGTCACAAGAACCCCACGCAACGCTCCAGGTGTGGGGACGAGGGGCTGGAAAGCTGCCTGGTGGAAAAGGAGCTGGGGGTGCTGGCTGACAGCCGGCTGAGTATGAGCCAGCAGGGTGCCCAGGTGGCCAAGAGGGCCAACGGCATCCTGGCTTGTATCAGGAGTGGTGTGGCCAGCAGGAGTAGGGCAGTGATCGTGCCCTTGATGATCTTAAAGGTCTTTTCCAACCAAAGCGATTCTATGATTCTTACGGGGTGGTCGTGCGCCAGAGACCCAGGTGCTCTCTCTCGGAAGAGCCTGTGGTTTTGGATGTGGAAGAGAAGTGTGATGTGATTCTGGGCGATTCCGTGTGTTTCACTACACACCTCCCCGAACAGCCGAGCCGGGTGCCCCATCCCCAGATATCTGTTCTATTCTGCATTTCTGTTGCTGGCTCGTCCCTGTGCCGGCTGCTCTGGGCGCCTTCCCCGTGCTCCCGACGTGGACGGGGCAGAGCTGCTCCTTCGCTTCTTCTGTCGAAGGTAGGAGGTGAATTAGGGCCAGGGTGTAGTGGTGGGCTGGCAGGGGTAGGGGAACAGTTGGGCTTGGTGGGCTTAAAGGGCTTTTCCAACCTAAACAATTCTATGATTGTAGTGAGTGTGGCCCTGACAGGGAATAACTGTGCTGGTTGCAGGCAAGAAATGTCTGCGAGTCTGACTCAAATTGAAAAGACTGAATAAAACACAGATGGGCTTTTTCTGCACTCACCCTCCCCAAAAGCGTATCGTGCATTTTCATTTTTAAGTCCATCCCTGTTACAGGGCTAGAAAGCTCGTGTCCCTGCTGATGGCCAGGAAGGCAACGGGGTCTGGGCTGGCCCGCGGGCTCCGGGCTCGCAGTCCCAACACCGGGCTCGCAGTCCCGACACCGGGCTCGGGGCTCGCAGTCCTGACAGCGCCGGTTTCTGCGTATCCGAGCCGTCCCCATCCCTGGCCGTTGCTCCTCTCCCATCGGACTCTAGGTGGTAACATCCATGCTCCTATCGGCCTGTTCTCGGCAGATTTGGGGCTGGTGCATGGTCTTGCCCCGCTGTAGGGCAAGCCCTGGAGCTAACAGGACTCCCAAATGTGGCTTTTTTTTGCCGGCAAGGTGCCTAGCAGAGGGGCTGCTCTTTCGGGTGAGAGAACGTTCAAATAGGTGAAACCAATACCCAGTTCAATGCTGTAAATTACTTTGCACAGATGATGTATATAAAGGACTGGAAGTTGGAAAAATCAAGTGAAATGTTTTGTTAAGCCATGGGTGGTCCGGGCACCGGGTCCGCATAGGCTCCCGCGGATGCAGAATAATTCAGAGAGGTCAGAAATGGTGCAGGGAAATTTTTGGTGGAGGATGAAGCCGAGGACATTTGGGGGTGGGGGGCCGCGGGGTGTCGGTTGCTGCCTCTGGTTTAAAGCTGGGGGAATTGGGGGGGGGGGGCTCTGTTCACGGTGGTGGCGGCAGCTTTTCCCCGCGTGGCTGGGGAGGGATTCCCGGGGTGCACGTGGATCCCCTCGCTGGAGCAGCTGGAGGGGAGCGGAGGCGTCTCCCCCGCGGTGGCTGTCCCCCCTCCAGCACCCTCTTTTCCCAGACACAGCCCTGCCAGGGCAGGGACCCCCCTGGGCGAGGTGGACCTGCACCCAGCGAGCTTTTCTCACCTGAACCCCAAGCTCCTTGGGGCAGGGACGGATTCCTGCTCCCCTTCAGCAGCACTGGGGCAATCAACTCCCACCAAAGAGTTTGTTGTGTCCTCTCCTGCAAGGTGCAGGTCACATTTTAGTCCGGGGGCTGAGCCCTGCTCGCCGTGGCTGCTGCCCGGAAGGGGAACAGCGCCCGTTTTTGTGGGTGTGATGTTGAACTTGGGCTCGCCCTTCCCCGGCACAGCTCGACTCGCAGCGCGTTTTGGGTGCCGCCGGAGCATCGCATCCCACCAGCATCCCACCTGCCCCGGCTATCTCCTGGATGAAAGCTCCTATTTAGGGCAGCTGGGGAGCGGGTGGAAGTGTGGAAGTGATGTAAACAGATATATTTTTTTTTTTCTCTCCCCCCCCCGATGATGATGGTGGTGTTTCCTCCACCGCAGCACAATGGTTCCCATTCATCGGCCCTTTTGCTGGGAATGCTGGCCTTGTTTTGATCTGTTGTGCCCACAGATTGTTTCCTGTCCAGCTTTGGTAAAACAGACAGAAAAGAGGCTTCGAGTTGACAGGCAGACTTTGACTATGGCTTGGAAAATATTATTCCATGGGACAGCCTGTGCCTCCCACGCTGTGTCTCTCAGGCTGGAAAAAAAAAAAAAAAAAAAAAAGGCTTGATTAATGTACGGAGATTGAAACCAGGCAAAAATTTTATACTGTGTTTTCTTTGAATGAATGGAAATCATTGTGGTCTGAGAGACAGCAGAAGACACACTGGGGTTTTCTCTCGTTTGCACACATGCAATCCCTTGCTTATGAATAGATCCACAGTGGAGCTCCTAAAGAGGTTGCCCGGGTAGGATCGAAACGTGGGGTCGAATCCTGACCTCTTTAGCAGATGAAGGCTGTGCACAGAAGCACCTCATGGAAAAAACCCACCTCTCGGTGGTAGGGGAGGTGGGGCTGGACGGGGATTTCCACGTTTCCCCGGGATCCCGGGCAAATGCTGCTCCTGTAGCCAGGCTGCTCCTGCCCGGGGCGCAGCGCAAAGCCCGGTTACAAAACAAAACTGTTGGAAGATGCTTATTAAGCACCTTTTAATTAACCTCTCCTGAAGGTAGATGTTTATTACTAAGTGAGAGTTAATGAGCTGGATGGGTTTCTTGAGGGCTTTTCTTTAGTGAACCGTGGAGATGGGACCGAGGCGCCTTTTCACCGGGGTTGGTGCTTTGGAGAAGAAAGTGGTCTGGAAGGGTTTGGTGAGCCTCAAAACAGGGCTGTGGCACCTCAACTGCTGCGTTCCCATCGTGGTTATGAACCTCAGCAGCCATGGCAGAGGAGACGGAGAGGAGAGAGGAGGCTCCTGCCGGCGGCGACAGCATCTTCCCGACGGAAGCCTCGGATGCAGATGTCCCAGCCCTTGCGCGCGAAGGTGCGGCTTGGCTTTAAGAGAAGAAATGCACGATTTGGGCAGAAGAGCGGGCCCTGGTGCCAGATGAAATGAGGCTGCGGGGCTGTCCAGAAAGCGCTCTCCTCCATCGCTTGCTGCAGGAGCCGGGGCCCCGGTTTGGCTGCGATGGGACAGGCGCCCCCGCGCTCACCCTGCTGCATGCGTGCTCCTCCAGCCAAAGCCTTGAGATTCTCTCTTTGCCCATCCAAACCCAGAATTTTCCTGTGAACAGGTATTACAGCTCTTCTTGGCCATTAGGAAAAGGGAGCTGGTGCCTGGGAAGCACGGTGAGGTGGGCTCGAACCGTTTCACAGAATCCCAAACTGGGGAGCCCCAGCAAGGACCCACGCCTGCCTGCCGTGCCGCCGATCCCCCAGGCGATGGACGGGCGGTGGGAAGGTGCTTGTGTCCCACTGTCGAGCAGATGCGGGGGGAGCCGTGCCGAGCCCCCTCCCGGCAAAGGAACCCATTTTGGATCCGCAGCTGCCGTCAGGCAGGGCTCCAGCAGGGAGAGCAGCTCCTCGGTAGTTCTTGGCAGCAAACTGCATCTTGAGAGGTTTACCTTGGCCCCGCGATGCTGGTCCTGCCTCCTGCCAGGCTGGGGAGGTCGGGGTGGGTCCGTTCCCCCCATCCCTGCGCCCCGGTGTGGGGTTAGGGCTCAGCTCCGGGGCCGGGGAGCAGCAGGCAGCCACCCTTTTTTGGAAGATGCTTTTTGGAGTCTTGCAAACGGGCGCGGGGCTGGCTGAGGGGGTTCCATCGCACGGCTGTGTTTAGGGGCAGCTGCTCGTCCCAAGGCGGGCGATGCTGCCGGGGAGCACGTGGAGATGCCAAGGAGGGAACTGTGGAGCGGTGTCCCGGCTGCCCGGTCCCGCAGAGGTGCCGGGCAGGGGGTGAGGGCGATGGGGAGCATCTTCCGAATCTGCCAAACTGCAGACAGTGGAGGGCTGCTAGAGAAAATGGGGCTTTGTGCTTTCCTGAAATTCGGTTCGAGGTACTGGAAATCAGTGCCTCAGCAGGGAAAACCTGCCCGAAGCGGTGCTGCCTGTGGTGGAGCCAGGCTGAGCAGAAGCCCGCGGGCTCGGTGGCCCGTGGCTGCCTGTTGGCGGCTCCTTCGCCCCGCTGGGGCCGGCAGGTTTGGTGGCAACACTTGTTCTTCTTCCCTTGCCTGTGCCATCTCCCAAAGGGGTTGAAAGCCCCTGGCAGCCCAGCCTCCACTGGGCCCCAGCCCCTGGGGTGGATGGGTGCTGCCACCTTCATTCATTGCCCTGGGTTGGAGGAGGAGAAGACCTCCCAAGTCAGCAGGGAGGTCTCCAAAGCCTGGCTGGGAGCCGGGCTGCTGGCGGCGAATCCCTCGCTGGCCGTTGGCGTTTACATCACCCTTTGGATAAATAGTCTCCCCTTCTCTTCTCTCTCACTTCTTCCTTCTCCCTTACTCAAGTGTCTAGACCGAGGAGGGTTTTTGGTTGATTTGTAATCCTTATGAGAGACAGCTGGGCTCCCAAACAACATCTGGCTCCGTGGAAACTCCGCGTAACGGTTGCTTGCTTCCCTTTCTGCGGTGGCCACTGCCTCTGCAGATGCAGCGGGAAGGGCAGGGGACGCCCGGAGCAGCTCCCACATGGAGCTCCTTGGCTTCTCAGCTCCCTGGGAGAGGGCTTTGGCGGGGAGCTGCCCAACCCTTCCCCCCCCGGGCGTGCTGGTGGCCAACGGAATGGTTTCTGGCCAAGCTACGGCTGGGTGCTGCGATGGCAGCCCATGGGGTGGCTTTGCAGGAGCAGAGGGCTTCAGCTCTGCGTTTGCAAGAACCCGTCAGCAGCGGCTGCCGAATGTGTTGTAATATCTCCCCGGGGGTACGGCTCACCCTGCCCCCCCCCCGTGTTGGAGGTGAGGCACTCATGGTTTGCAACCCAGCCGTGTTGGGTGTCTGCATGTTCTGCAGGAGAGCGGCTGGGGAGGCTGCCCAGAGGTGGGGGGGACCAGGGAGGGGGTCTGGTGGTGGGTGATGCTCCGGCCGGAGGATGCTGTAGAGGATGGGTTGGCCAGGAGGTGAGCTGGGGGTGTTGGGGCCGGGCTGTGCCAGCGCCTGCCCTTGAACCTGGTCCCAGGATGAAGCATTGGGCACCACTCCCGGCCCCAAAAGCCAAAACCTGACCATCACGTGCTCCCCAGGACCTTACTGCAAAGGTCTCTCCTGCCCCCGCTTTGATCGGCAAAGTGCACCCCTTCAGCTCCAGTTCACCTTAAAATAAAAGAAAAAGGGCAAAGGAAAAAAGCAGAGAAAGAAAAAGCCGCGATCCGTGTTTATCTTACAGAGATAAAGCCCAGCAAAGCTTAGGCTGGACGCCAGGCTTGGTCTTTGCAGCCCCAGTGGCCTGTTCCTCTCTTTAGCAGCCGGGTTTAAAAATAAACCCTCCGAGGAGGGGAAGCAATTTGAATGAAGACGTTGTTACCGTACACGACGCAGTAATGGGGCCTTTTATAGCTACAGCTGTTGGTAAATTGGTTCGTTCCAGGTTTTCAGGCTGCGTAAAGGAGCCGCTCTGGTGCTTTCACGCTCGCCCCCCCCCCTCCGCCCCCAGCACGGTTTCGGAGCGATGCTGCAGGGGAGGGAGGTGGAGAGCCTTGGGTTGGTCCTTCTGGTTCTGCTCTTCGCTAACGAGCCCCGTTGGGATGCAAACTGGACACCCAGGGATCGGCCGTCAACCTTGGGGGTGCTGAACCCCCCCCGCCCCGCGCTTTGGGGGTGCTGAGCTCCGTCGCGACGTTACTGCGGGTGGCTGGGAGGGGATGGGGGAAATGGGGGGGGGGGTGGTTTATCTGTACGTACAGCTTTGAGCCTGCCGAGCTTCTTGTCACCCCCCCAGCCGGGAAGAGGAACAGCGGCTTTATTAACCGCGCTCATCCTTCTCCCCTTGCCTCCCTCCAGGCTTTTGTCCTCGGCAAGCGATGGGGGCCGTGCGTGCCGGTGGCTGCCTGCCTCTGCAGGACAAGCCCTAAAAAATACACCCCCCCCCAAACCATTCCCCTACCCTAGCACGTTATTTTCGCTGGGATTTCCATGGCACGTAAAATAATTTTCGATGTGAAACGTGCTCGTGGGTTGAAGATCCGTACGGAGGGGGCGAGGGTTGGCGTTTGTGCGCGGAGCTAGAAACGGGAATTGGCAGGTATTAGTGGGAATTTTTATAGGTGGGCCGTGAGCCCAGCCCCGCTTTTAGACCACCCAGCTTCTGTGTGTGTTCAGGTTTTTTAAAAAAAAAAAAAAATATTTTAATAACCTTTATAAGGTTCTGTATCTCCCTCCAGCGCTCGCCCTCCCCGAGATCAATGCAGCCACATCGTTAAATCCTGCTTTATTTATGGGCGTGCCTATATGAATATGTAAAAATTTAAATTTGCTGCAGCCTGACGCTGTTTAAAATGGAGTTAACGAGGTCACATATGACGGTTGTTTTCAGGTATTCAAAAATAGGTGCTTCTGATGTGTAGGCTCTTAACCAAAACCTCCTGGTGATGGGTGGGAGGAAGGCGCTGCCTGCGGCCCCTTGGTGGCTGCCGGGGAAGGGGGATTTTGGTTTCTGCTCAAAAATGGGGAGGTTTCTGCCCAAGCCATCGCCTTTGGGAGCTGGCTCTGAGGGGGTGCGAGCTCCCGCCATCCCCCCAGCCTCTTGTTTTTATGGTCGTTGCCATTTTGCTTCTAACAGCCAGGTGGGACGTACAGGGTGCCCCGGCGCTGGGTGTCCGCGGGGCTCGGGGTGGCCCCTAACGACGCGGAGCATTTCTCCGGATACGATTCCACGCCAGGACCGGTGCTGTGAGTAACAGCAGCGGCGGGGGTCCCGCGGCTCCCCGTGCTGCTTTTTAACTCTGCCTTCACGTTGTCACCATATGAACGGGGAAACTGAGGCAGAGGTGGGTGCCTGTGGCAGCCAGGGCATCGTCCCACCTCGGGCCGGGTCCCCCCCTCCCCGCCTGGCTGTCGGGAGCCGATTTGTGCGATGTCGCCGGCGTCAGACCCGGGAATTGCTGGGTCTTGTGCTGGTCCCGTTCCTCGGGCATGGGTTTAACCCCGGTAAATACGATGGGGAAATGGCGCCGGGGGCGGGAAGCGATGGCTGCGTCCCTTTACAAGTATCGGTTCACTTTTTAGCTGGGTGGACCGGAACCGTGCAACTGGAAATCTGTCTGTGCGGCGGAAACCGTGCAACTGGAAATCTGTGCAGCGGATTCCGCTCTTCGTTACGTGCCACGGGGGCAAGCGGCGGGACGAGGGCAATCGCTCCCGGCTGGTGTCTCCTGCAGGGGTGGATTTTGCGGGGAGCGAGCCCGGGGCTCGGTCGTGTCTCCTAATCCTTTGGCAGACCCTGGCCGCGGGGAGCCGGAGGCCGGGGCGATGCCGGCTGGATCCCGCCGCTCGCGTTGGCGCTCTTATCCGGCGGCGGGGGAAAGCGCCGAGGCTCCCGGAGCCTTTCCCGCTGCGCAGCCGGGGTCAAAACATGGCGAAAAGAGAGAGGAGCGAGCGCCGGGCTCATGAAACGCCTCTTTGTGCTCCCCGGATCGGGGGAGAGGCGAACTTTTACCCTGCCCGTGAGCCTGGCTCATAAATCAGTTACATAAATAACCGGGCAGATAAGAATACGGATTTTATAAACCCCGGAGGGATGAATAGCCCCTAGACAACGGGACCCCTCTGGGTGAGCCGGTGGTAGACCCGCGCCCGCCGTAGCAGGGCGATGACCGCCAGCCACCGCCGGCCACCCCCGGCTGCTGTCACTTCGCACCCGCCCCGCCTGGCGCCGAGGTTTTGAACTTGCTCTTGCTGGCAGCCGCTTGTGCCCGGGCATGGCTGGAGGGGGGGGGGTCTGGACTCGTGTCCTTTCGGCTGAGCAACCCCCTGGCTTTGCTGGGATGGGGAGGAGATGCCCCAGCCCCGCGGGGCATCCGAGCCCGGGCTGGCAGCGCCTGGTACCCGGAGCGATGGCCCTGGCACCGTCCGTCTCCTGGGATGTCCTTGCACCCTCGTGTGCCGGTCCCCATAGAATCCTAGAATCTCTTTGGTTGGAAAAGCCCTTTAAGATCATCGAGTCCAACCGTTAACCTAACCCTGCCATCCCACCCCCAAACCCTGTCCCTCAGCACCTCATCCATCCTTCTTTTAAATCCCTCCAGGGATGGGAACTTGATGGGCAGCCCCTTCCAGAGCCTGACAACCCTTGTGGTGAAGAATTTTTTCCTAGTGTCTCCTTGGCCAATTAACCTGTAATGGTAACGACTTGGTTGTGGTTGTTCAGGAAGGGTTTGGAGGGTCAGCCCTCCCCGGGGAGCGCAGGAGGGTGCAGGGGGAGCTGGGCTTTGTGATCGCTGCCGGTCAAAGCGGGGTTGGGGAGGGGAGGTAGGGAAGAGCCTGAGCGCTTGGGCCAGCCTAGCAAAGCCGCCTGTGCGGCGGGCAGGACTCGGAGCCCACCGATACGCAGCGGGCTGGGGGAAAGGAAAAAAAAAACCCCACCCAAGTCCTGCGTGTTTTAGCAAAGTGAAGCTGCTTCCACCTGAAGATGGACCCAGCTCAGACACGTGAATGTGTTTGGATGCTTCAAGCACAGACCCATCCCCGTTGTCTTGGTCGCAGGATGCGGCCGGCCGGTGGCGTGGGGGCTTCCCCACCCTGCCCACCCCAGCCCTGCCCGAGCTGGGGTTTCCCCGGAGGGGGGAGATGGGTGGCACCCCTGTCCTGGGCTGGCCTGGCACCCACTGGGATTCGCGTCGGGAAAGCTGGAGAATTTCATGCTCTTTGGCTAAAGTTCGTGTCCCGGCTGCCGCAGTCAGAGGGGAGCGTGGGTTTTACGACTCTGAACTTCGCTTTGGGATAAATGAAGGGTAAAATTTCCTAAAATTGTAAATGTTTAGTGCGTGCGAATCCAGGGGGGTGTGCATTTAGGGCTGGGGGAGGGCCAGGTGGGCAGACGTGACCCAGCCCAGGGGGCACGCTGCTTGCGAGCTGCGCCGTTGAATGGGAAGAGGGAGGGAAGGGGTGGGAAGGGGTCGGGAAGTGGCGACCGAGGAGCAGCGCCCAACGGGCCGAGCACCGGGCTGTTGTTCCCTTTGGGATGTGCCACCACTCGTGGCGACCTGCCGTGAGCTTCCCTGCTCCTGGGAGCAGGCTGGCGGAGCTGCTTGTGGCTGCTCAAAACCTTGCGTCTCGTGCTCTTGCGGTTCTCCTTGGAGATGGGTGTCCGTGCGACCGCCCAGCCCGTTCCCACCTCCTGATCCCTTGCAGCTCTTCCCCTGGTTCGTGCCCCAAATTCTTCCCTGCCCCTTCTCCTCTTCCCTTTGCTTCTTTCAGATGTGTGGCTGTCTTTGGTGCCATTTGCAAAGAACCTTGCTCGTGGCATGCTTTGGGTGGAGGCTCTGATGTTGGCTTCCACATGAAAAAACAGGGCGCCTGGTTTTTTTGGATTTCATTCACATACTATTTCCCATCTGTCCACGTAACTGGGGAATCGGGCGGTGCCTACCAGCCTGGTTGTTTCTTTGCTGGTGGGGAGGAGACCTGAGGGGCTTCCAGGCTTGGGGCATCGGTGGGACGGGCAGCACCCTACCGTGGGGGAGCTTCCCGCGTCGCCCCACGCCTCGCTGCGTTCCCGTGGGTAACGAGCCTGGGGGCCGCGCTCAAGAGGAGGAGGCATGGGAGGTTTGCGTCCGCTTATTTATTTTTTTTTATTATTATTTTTTAATGGTTTTGAGCGTTTGCGCTGAAAGATTCTGCATTATCGAAGGACGAACCTGCAGGAGTAGCATCCCCCCAACCTCCTTTGGCAGGTTTGGCATTTCAGATGCCAAAGCCACGGAGTCACCAGGAGCCTGTGGATGCTCAGGGTGGGAGCGTGATGCGGTGGGCGCTGGGGCTGGTGGGGGGGGGGGGTTCCCCTGCCTCCCCTCTCCCCCCGGCCGGCTCCTCGCGTGCGAGCCTCCCGTGCCGGCGGGGCAGAGCGTGCCGCAGCTGTGTTTAACAGGTAGGGCAGGTATGGGGAAACGCTCAGGGCCCCGCGCTCGCCGCCCAGCTCCTTCCCACCTGCGAGCCCTGATCAAACACCTCGACGGGCGGCCCGAGTGGGAGCCGTGATGTAATCTTGGGAACCCAAAACAATCGGCCCTTTCATGGCAAGACGATAACAATCAAAACAGTATGTAAGGGCCTGCCATGCAAGAATACACATGCACATTATACACTGGAGGGAACTGAAAGCCGGAGTGAAAAGGGGCTTGTTAAGAATATGTAGCCTGCTTTCATAATCAGTTTGTAAAAGAATAGGCCCTTGAAAACAAGGGTTTAGGCTTATAGAAGGCTTTCTGTGCCTTGACCTTGCAAATATGCAGAGATGCCAACTTTTTTTGAAAGTGAACTTGGAGTCTCCCAGTGTGGTGCCACAGCGGTTGGCAGGCGAGCTGGGGGTAGGAGGTCCGGCGCTGGTACGTTCCCGGGGGGCACGGAGCCTTTCCCTCTTGCCCACGAGGAGCTGGTCCTTGGTGGAGCTCCACCAGGATGCCACGGTTTTACCTTTTCTTCCTTAAAACAGCAGCACTGGGCTCTGCTGCAGAAGAGGATCAGCCCAGCGCAAGGGCAGACCCATCCCAGCATCGCCAGAGCTGATGTGTAGGTGGCATGTGTTCCAGTGGTGTTTCCGTCCCCAGATTGAGAAGGTTATGGAGGACATCACTGTCATCACCTCCACCTTACAGATGGGGAAGCTGAGGCGGAGAGCTGGGAAAGGTAACGTGTCCAATGCACGTTGCCTCCTTGATCCTCCGTGGTTCCTAGGACACCTGAGCCCCTTGTGCCCAAACGGAGGGGACACCCAAGTGGCATGCCATGAGGACGAGGATGGAGCCAGACCCTTCTCAGTGGTGCCCAGCACCAGGACAAGGGGCAATGGGCACAAACTGAAGCAGAAGAGGTTCCAGGTGAATGTGAGGAAGAACTTGTTGACTTTGAGGGTGATGGAGCCCTGGCCCAGGCTGCCCAGGGGGGCTGTGGAGTCTCCTTCACTGGAGATATTCAACGCCCCCCTGGACAAAGTCCTGTGTAACATGCTCTAGGAGAACCTGCTTGAGCAGGGGGGTTGGACTGGGGGATCTCACGAGGTCCCTTCCAACCCCTGCCAGGCTGGGATTCTGGGATCCCCGTGTTGGCCAGGGCAACGGTGGCAGAGCCGTACATCCCCAGGCAGAGTCTGGTGTGGCTTCCCCCGGGCTGCTCTTTCTTTAGACCAACGCACGTTTGTAGGTTGGGATGAGCCACAGCTCATCCTCCTTGTCTGCAAAATGCCTTTTAGCTGGCCACCGGTGACACGTCAGACCAGACGGGATCTGCTCCTAACACCTCTCTGTGTGGGTTGTTCCCCACCTTCCTCGCTTTTGAGCCCCTCATGTCTCGAAACATTCCATCCTGGTGACTGTCCCTCCGGCTACCTTGGCTCATCTCCCCGTCATTGTCTCCTCTGCGTCCCGCGGGGCACCCGGAGCTTCGGAGCTTCCCCTGGGCCAGGCTGCTCCAGTCTGGTTTTGCGCATCTGTTTTACAATGTGTTTCTTTGCAGTCGGGGGAAGCCTTCCAAGAATCCCCACCTATTTCCGTAATAAGGCCGCCTTTGTTTTCCTCGTACACAATGCAGCTTTGATTCAGTCGCTTTCTCGCCAGCCGCGTTGCCGTCAGCTCGACACGGGAGCTGCGGAGAAGGTGTGAGGTGTGCACGGCTCGGTGGCTAAAGGGGGAGAGGAATGTCCCCGTGGGATGGCTTTAGTTCACATTTGGGGCATCGGAGGGAAATCTGCTTTGCCTTAGCACCCGGACATCTCCCGAGACGCCGTGCTGGGCAAACGGAGGTGG
>JADKXX010011009.1:0-23218 GCA_017310255.1 Butorides virescens | reverse complement strand
CCCAAGTAAGTGTTCAGGCAGAGCTGCGGTGGGAGGAAGAGTTGAAGGAACGCGTGGCCCTAGGGGTAGGGGGAGCGTGGTCTGGGTCAGCAGAAGACTTTTGTGGAGACATAGAGGGACTGGAGGCCAGGAGATGACATGGGGACCTTCTCAGCTTGACGCTGAGCCCAGAAAGTCCCTTCTGCCCCGTGGATGTCCCAGGGCAGGAGTGAGAAACCCTCGCGCGGGGATGCCTGCGGCCACGCGCTGGGTCTCTGGTGGCCCGGCCGCACGCCGAGGCTTTGCGTGATGCCGACACCTGCGTTCCTTGGGAAAACGGGTTAAAATCTTGAGCTGGGAGGGGCACACGTCGCTGCCCCCCTGCTGAGGGCTGGGGCAATTGGGTGGCTTGACCCCAGCGTGTCCCTCTTGGTGTTGGAGCACGCCGTGGCACATCACACGCCGTGGCACATCACACACCATGACCCGTCGCTGGCCATAGCGCGTGCGTGCCGTGGCACGTTGCTCACCGCAGCCCGTTGCCGGCCGATCCGGCTGCAGCCCCATCCCTGGCACGTGCCAGACCCGCTGGGCATCCAGCGCTGCTGGGGAGGTGGCCCAAGCTGTAGGGATGGGGGCCAGTTCTTGTTTCGGGGACCCCTGATGGTTTTTGCTAGGGGTGCACGTGGGAGAGAGGGGGGGAGGAGAGCAGGGGCACCCCCCCACCCCGGGCTTGTCCTGCTGGATCTCTCCCCAGGTTCAAATCCCTCTCCTCCTGCCCCTTGGGGCTCTCCCTCCCCGGGGCTGCCGCAGGGCCAGGGGTCAGCGTGGGGTCCCCTCCTCCCGGTGGGGCGAGGGGGGGGCTCACCGCCCTTCCCGTACAGACCCCTCCATTCACACCTCTCTCTCCCACCCCATTAATTTGTTGTGGTCGGGGCCAGTAATAGCTGCTTTGTGCGAAGGCGAGGGAAGAAGGAAAAAAAAAAAAACCCCAGCGCACAGACAGCGGCTCCAGTGTTTTCTAAAAGGGATGTTTCCCCCCCCCCTCCGTTCTCTCTCTCTCTTTCCCTTGAATAATGTTTTTGATTGTAATAGCCTGTCCTGGTTAGGGGAACCCACAGCCTCTCCCCCTTCCCCTCCCCTCTTCTGTAAACCCTGGTAGAAGTTTAAACAACCCAGAGAGATTTTTCTCACCAGTCTTATTTTACTAATAGGAAACAAGTGTTTAAAGCAGCAAAGGGAGCTTTCAGCTGCCGGCAAAGGACCGCCCGACCTCGCAGCTTTGAGCCCCCCCGGTGGCCACCCCCCACCCCAGGTCCACCAACACAGGCCACCAAAGCCCCGGTGGGAGAGATGCTCCAACCATGGCACGGGGCTCAGCCTGAGGAGCCCATGGCGTTAAAAACGAGCCCCGGTTGCTTTGGTGCTTGCGATGTTTTTGTTCCCAGAGTGAAGGAGAAAACTCCCATCGCCCAATTTCCTGGGTTTCACCCAAAATCCAAACCTCCCCCTGAGCTGGAAGGGACCCTGGAGCAGAGGGGAAGGACCATTAGGAAAAACTTCTTCACCAAAAGGGTTGTCGGGCTCTGGAAGGGGCTGCCCAGGGAGGTGGTCGAGTCCCCATCCCTGGAGGGATTTAAAGAAGGATGGATGAGGTGCTGAGGGACAGGGTTTAGTGGTGGGATGGCAAGGGGTAGGTTTAAGGTTGGACTCGATGATCTTAAAGGGCTTTTCCAACCTAAATGTTTCCATGGTTCTATGGTTCCATGGTTCTATGCTGGAGCACATCCCGGGTGAGGATGGCGGGGGGGGTGCACGGAGCTGGGGGGCAGCTGCCTCCGGACAAACCCTCCCGCTGCAAATCCAGCTTTCCTGACCTCCAGCTATTCGCAGAGCCCTTTCCATTTTGGATAAGCTCCGGATGAGGCGGTGGTCCCGCCGTGGGGTCGCTGGGTGGGAGAGGCCTGGGCAGGGGTGCAGCAGGTGGGCGCAGGGTGCTCTGAAGGTGGGTGCCGGAATTGGGATCGGGTCTAAATATCGAAGGGGAGAGGGTGAGCGAGGAGAAACCTCGCCTCATTCTTCTGCCCTTGAGCATCCCTTCAAACCTTCCCCATCTGTCCTTCGGGGACATGTTTTCTGCCCCCGGGGACACGGGGCTTCACTTGCAGTGGTTCAGGCTCACCGTGCTCGCCTTCCGAACCCCCTTTTTCGGGTTCTTTATCTGGCGGACAGACCAGCTCTCCCCTCTGGCTGGTTTTGGCTTGGGAAGTCCAAGTGCCGCCTTTCCGTAGGATGCCAGCGGGGGCAAAAAGAGAGAAAGCAAGCCAAACCCTGGGGCTAAAATATCCTGCCCCCCTCCTGAGGAGCCCTGGGGCCATAAGGCTCCGGCAGGGGTGGTTACGGCTACGGATGGTGCCGGCGAGAGCCCCGGGACGTGCTCTGGGGCCCCTCTGGCAAAGCCCCCCCGCCCCGGCAGGGAGAAACCCCGACCCTCCAGGGGATCCACAAGCCCGGGGCTGCCCCACACGCCGGGGCCCAGGGATGCTGCGGCTCCCGGGAAGCTGATTCAATATTGTGGAGCTCTTTGAAGATGAATTTTGCTGTCTTCATGTCAAATATTAGCATGACTGGCCCCCAGGCTGGCTGCATTGCCATTCAAAGCATATCTTTAACAATGTCTTTTTTTTTTTTTTTTTCCTCCCCCAGCTCCCAGCAGCCTATCCCAAGCTGTGCTTTCCAACTTATATATATATATTTTTTTTTTATTTTTTTTTTGTGTGGGATAGGAACTTAGCAATCGGGATCGGGATCCAGAATTTCCCGGAGGGCCTGGCCGTCAGCCTGCCTTTGCGCGGCGCTGGATTTTCAACGTGGAAAGCGTTCTGGTAAGGCGAGCTCCCCTTCGCCCGCGGCAACGAGACCTCTGCCAGCAGCTCCGGCCGAGCGGGTGCCTCTAGCGTCCCTCCCCAAATCCCTGTCCCCGCCGTGGGGAGCCGCTGCTGGTTTCCAGCTCTGAGGAAGGGTGCTGAGCTCTGCCCCGTCCCCTCCGCAGCGCCCGGGCTCGGGTCCCAGCTCCCGGGGACGCATCGGTGATCCCGGCCGGTCACCCCATCCCGCTGAGCGCCTGTGGCCAGCTCCCACCTTCTGCACTAAAAATTTATTTGTTTTTTTTTTAATTATTAATTTTAATTTTGCTTCATTTCTTCTCTTCCTTCACTCTGGGCTGGATTTCAAACCCACTTTTTAATTTTTTTTCCTTTTTCCCCCGAGGTGAAGAAGCCAAGGGCATGAACCCTGCGAGCGTTCCTGCCCGTGCACGTGTGCTCGGCCGGGTGATGGATGGGAGGGCAGGGGGGGGGCGGCTTGGAAACTGCTCCCGCCAAAGCTTTGTTTTCTTTTCCTCCCACCCACCTCCAATTCAGCCAGTGCAGCCGGTGCTGGGACTTGCACTGGGATTGCTGCTGCCGGGAAGGGAGTTCCCATGGTCCGGAGCGTTAAAACAGTCCTAGAGGGAAAGAAAACGAGGAGGAAAAGCACAATTTCAGCCTGGTTGAGGCCGTGGCTAGGTTTTGAGCTATGCTGGTTGGTTCCCTCTCTGCCCGCGAGCTGGATCCCCAAATCCCACAGAGCTCTTGGGGGGAAGGAATTGGATTCTGCCTTAATTCCTTCCCTGGAAAAATCAGCTAGGTTGGGCCAAATCACCTTCATCGCCTGTTTAAAATAATCTCGGTGCCTCGGCGTGGTGTGGCCGGGCGGCCCAGCTCCCCCTGGGCACGGTGGCACTGGGGGGGCTGGGGAGCTGCGGAGCCCCACGGGAGGGCTGTCACCCCCACGGGAGGGCCGTGTCGCCCCCACGGGAGCTTTCAGAGCCTGGGTGGTTTGCAGGTACGGGCAGCTGAGCGGCATGGTGGAGCCCTTAGCTGGGATCTTCGGGGCCTTCGCCGTGGTGGTGGCGGAGCCGCTCCTCCCCTACGCCTTGGGCTTCGCCGCCGGCGCCATGATCTACGTGGTGATGGACGACATCATCCCCGAGGCACAGACCAGGTGGGACCGGGACCACCGCTAACGGCAGGGGGGCACGGGGGGGAAGGGCGGGGGGCCCTGGAAGATCCCTTCCCTTGCCCGGATGAGTGATAAAGCAGCGCTTCCCTCATCCGAAAAGTCGCTCCCGGCTCCTGGGAGCTCATGCCCTCCCCTTTTCTCCCTGCAGCGGCAACGGGAAGCTGGCATCCTGGACCTCAATATTAGGATTTGTGGTGATGATGTCCCTGGACGTTGGGCTCGGGTAGGGCAGCACGCCGCTCCCCGGGAGAAGGCTTCGGAGCAAATCGTGCCGCGGCGTTTGGAACTGGACACGCGTTATCCTCTAGACTTTTTTTTTGTATATATATATTTTATTTTTTTTTTTTGGATCTGGTTTGGTGTTGATTTCCTATAATTTTATATCTCTTCCTCCCCTCCAACGTCCTGGCGATGGTTTGCAAAGCACAAATACGAGTGGTTCCTCGCGGGTCCTGGTTTCCTTTCACCACCAGATTTTCTTTTCCCCTCGGGGGGGGGGTCGTCGGACGACGCGGCGGCTGGGCTGCAGGTCACCCCGTCCTTTCCCTTCCGTGCTGGGCTGCTGTCTCCCGAGTCGGGTCGCTCTGGGTTTCGATCGTTTTTGTTCTGTAGAAGATTAGAAATTCACTCTCCTGTGTTTAAGCTGCTCTGTGGTTGAGTACCAAGGCGTTCGAATGGGGTCAACGCCTTTCGGCGTCTCGATTTCCAGGTCGTTTTTCCGAGGCGGGTGGAAGGCACTGGGGCTAAGATCACACCTACAGCCCCCTGCGGGTCTCCTGCGTCCTGCTGGTCCTTGGGAACGTGTTGGGCTGTTAGTGCTGATGGATGCCAATAGTCCAGGCAAATAAAAATGCATTTTCTTGGGATCGCTGTAAGAAGGAAATGTCATTTTTTCCTAAATTTATCTCCTAAGTGGGGCATTGATCCAATGTGTTGTGACCAATAACCTGAGGTGTTCTCTGGAAAAAAAAAACCAAAACCAAAACCAACCAAAAAACCTGGGAAAGAAGAATTTTTGTGTTTTCTAGCATGTACTCTTTGCAAGGGGAAGGTGTGGTCGCCCGTGATGTGCAGCAGGATGCGTTTGCACGGGGGCCCAGGACCGTGCCTGGCGACTGCTGCTTTACGCCTGCCGGTTCCAACGGTTGGGAGCCCCCCCAAAAGCCAGCGCGGGTTTTCCCCGGTGGTGGCCCTGGGCGTGCTTCACCCCGCAGGAGAGCTCAGAGCTGAGCCAGGACCCAAGCGTGCTGGCAGCTCTCGCCTTCCTGAGTAGCACCAGGATGAAATAATTCATCAGGGGGAATTAATTAATCCTACCTGGAAAGCCAGAAGCGCGGGCTCGCCTCTTTGCCCTCTGCCTTTCAAGCACCTCTTATCATAGAATCGTCTAGGTTGGAAAAGATCATCAAGCCCAACCGTTAAGTGGAACCGGCTGTTCCCCAGCAGGCAGGATTAGTCCCTTCCAGGCTGAGGAGCGAGCCCTGCCCAGCTCGAGCGCGGTACAAAGCGCCGAAGCTGGAAGGATGCTGCAAACCGTGCCCCCCCTTTCCCCAAGGATGCTTCTGTCCTCGGTGCTTCCTCGCGCCCTTCAGCGGGAATAACTGGAGCGCTTGGCTGCTGCCCACACCTCGGCCCCTCCCTTAGGGGAGCGGGGGGGTCACGGACCACCCTTCGGTCCGGCCGGAGACGGGCAGCCAAAGGGAACAGTCTTGACTAAACTAAGCTAGAGCCACGCATTTTTCTTGGTTTGTTTTTTTTTTTGTTTTGTTTTGTTTTTTTTTGGGGGGGGTGGGTTGGATTTCCTTTGTCCTTCATTTGTGTGTCGCTCTGGATGATACAAAGCTACTGTTTGCCGACGGATTTGACCTTTTAACTGTGATTGGTTTCAATAAATGGGAAATTCAGAGTTCGCGCTGATTTATTTTAATGCCGTAAAGCCGTACCTTTGCTTCCCCTCCCTCCGCTCTGCGATATTTCTTTTCTCCGGCTTATTTTGTCAGATGTCCTGCGTCTCGACCACGAAGGAAGAGAAAAAAGGGGGTGGGGAAAAAAAAAAAAAAGGCGAAGAGAGGCAGCTTTGCAGTGCCTTGTCCAGGCACCCCTGCACACGTTTTTGCTGTTTGCCGGGTTTGCTGCAGCCGCCCCGGTCCAACGCCTGGCACGGGTTCGTGCCTCACGCCTCAGAAAAAAGCAACCGCAAGAAATCCCTGGGGGGAAAAAAAAAAACAACAAAAAAAGCAGCTCGGCCCACACCGACCTGGGGGTGTGGGTACTGCGGTCGCAGAGGGGGTGCACGCAGGTCCCCGGGGCGCTGCGGTCTGGGGGCACGGGGATGGGAGGGGGGGACCTGAGTGGTCCCCCTGTGGGAAAAGTGAGGGGTGTCGGGATCCTCTGCTTAAACCCAGCGGGAGAGAGCTGTCCCTGGGACAGGGGGAGGGAAGGGACCTGCCCGCGGCCGGGGACAAGCGCCCTTCGCCCCGCTGGCTCCCTCCCAGTGCCACCAGTGGAAAGGCTGGGCGATCTCCCACCGCTCTTCACCTCATTTCTAGAGATGCCAGAAGGGTCTGTAAAAGCTTTCACCCCTCTCTTGTCAGCCAAAAGCCTTCTCCTGGGACTTAAAAACCCCAGGGGTGTCCACGGCTCAGGGTTTCTTGCAGTCTGGTGGTGATGTTTTCTGATTTGATTTCTGGCGTGTGGTGTAAGTTGGTACAAAAAAAAAAAAAAAAACCCCACGCATGATACATTTAAAGGCAGCCTTGTAATCAGATTGCTGTGAGATAATATCACCGTAAAGCATTTAATCCTGCTTAGATGTAGCCAGCCGAGATAATTACGTACATTGGACCCGGAGGAAGCGAGCGGGGAGGGTGCTGCAGAAAGCACACACGAAAAAAAAATCCCTCTTTTCTGTTTGTACCCTGGAGGGGAATGAAATTATATATCTGTTCCTTGGTGCGATTGGAAAGCTGGCTGGGGGCCAGGCCTGAAATCACCTGGGGAAACAATAGCTGTCAATGGCGAGGTGGGGTTGGGAGCAAAGGCAACATAAACACCCAGCCCAGCCCCCCAAAACAGGGACGGGCCCTGCTCGGTGGCTGGGGGGGGGGAACTGGCTTTTGGGCAGAGACCCAGCTGGGGGGAAAAGAGGAAAAATCGTCCTGGGGTTGGAGCTGGGTTTTGGGAGAGCGGGGCGTGCTTGGCCCCAAACCCTCGCCGGGATGTGTGCGCCGGGATGCGGCCGGGGCTTTGCCCTCCCGGGGGGCTCCGGCAGCGGCGTGGTGTCCCCCCCCGTCACAGGCAATGGCCGCTGAGCCCCCCCGGTAAAGCTGCCCCGTGTCTCTGCCCCCGTGGAATGGGGAGAAAGCCCCGGCCGGAGCACACAAGGCTGAGCGCCCCTGGGGGGCACGGGGCGGGGGGTTCTCCCTTTCCATCCTTCTGGTGGGTGGCAGTCAGCCTTCGGCGGGGCACAGCGGCGCCTGGACCGGTCTGGACCATCCTTTGAGCCCCTCCCAAGTGTCATATTAAATTGTAGCATCAATGTGGGCCATTTCTCCCCCCCCCCAGTTTTTCACTAAAGCCTCACATATGCAAAACCTTCAGATTCTTGGGGTTTATCTTAAAGCCGTAATAACTTTTTGCACTGGCTGGAGGAAAACTCAAAACTGTGGCTCCCCTCCATCCGAAAGCCTCAAACCCCGACGGGTAAGGGGAAAGAGCTTTTTGGGAACAGCGCGTGCCTGTGCTTTTGGAATGGGGTTTAAAAAACACCCCCCAGCCCCATGTCAGCTTGTGGGCCGCTTGCTGATGCTTTTGTGGCTGCCTTGGGGGGGGGTTGTGCCGGCCCTGCTAATGACAGAGGGTGAGGGTTTCGCTGAGAACTCGGAAAATCCCCCAATTTTTCACAGCCCCGGAGGTGGCTGCGTTTGGCTGCGGGCGAAGCTGGGGGTGATTCGGTGCTGCCCGTGCAAGCCCCGGGCGTGGAGCTGGGGCTTGGGGCGCTTCTCCAAGCGCAGGAGCTGTGGAAAAGCCCAGCGCTGCGGTGCTTGGCTGTATTTTTGCTGTATTTTTGCTTTTCTTGTGCTTTTTCTTTTTTGTCTTTCAGAGCCGAGCCACCGCCAGACGCTTTCCTGCAGGACGGCCGCGGGCACGGGGGGGGCAATCGGGCGGTTAAAGGCTGGTGAGAAGATGATGGAGGAGTCCATGGGGAAACTCCTCCACAACCAGGAGAGCTTCCCAGGATAAGCATCGGGTTGTGCTTACGACTCGGGGGGGGGGGGGGGGACGGAGAGGCTGCGGATGGCTCGGGCGCGCGGCGCCGCACGCGTGTTTGCCAGGGGATTAGGGCTTTGGAGAGGGGATTATTTGGGGCGCTGAGTGGGTCGTGCAAAGCGTGGGGCGGCTCCCGGTGGGGATGTGGCCGATCCAGCGCCCGTCCCCTCTGCTCCAGGCAAATCCCACCTCGCTCCCTGCCATGCCAGGCGGCTCCCGGCGGGTGCCAGGGCGGCACGTGGGGGTTGGCACTGTGGCACGTGGGGGTTGGCACCGCGGCGCGATGCCTGCTCCCTGGCCGCTCTTCCCCATGCCTTCTCCCTGCCCGGCTGGGCTCACTCCCGGCCGGGGGGGCGGGGGGGACACAGCACGGTGAAGGGCGGCCGGTACGGTTGGGCAAGCGGGGCAGGGAAGGCGCCCTTCTCCCCGCGCTGGCGTGACACGGCGCACGTCGCCCGTGCCGTGAGTCAGGGAGCAGGAATGGGCGGGTGGGCCCTCCGTGGGTGCTGGGTGCTTGCCGGCCGGCCCGCACTGGGGTGCTGGGGAAAGCGAAGGCGGCTGCGGTTTGCAGGGCTGGGCGGGGAGAGAAAAACCCCAAGCGAGGGCTTTGCACGCAACCGAACAATAATCCCATTATGAGGGCCTACGCCGTCAAACAAAACACGGCACAAAGCCTTACTTGGGCTTGCGAGATGTGCGCCCGGGGTAGATCGCAGCACCTGAGTCATTGCTTATAAAGGAATGGATTTCACCTCCCTCCCCTCCCCTCCCCTTAGGAAAGAAACAATTCAAGCCTGCAGACAAAATGACTTCTATTCTTTGTACGCCGGCTTTGTTGTACTTGGCAACCAGGCTGCAATTAAAAGCGAGACGCTCGCTCTCGTGCGCACACACGCGGGCTCCCGGCTCCGAGCTCCAGAGCAAACCTGCGGCTCCTCGCCCCGCTCGGGCACCCCCAGCCCCTCGCCCCGTGCCACGTTGCCTCGCTTCATCCCAGCGTGGACCCCCCCCCCCCAACCCCCAGCCTCAGGAACAAGCCTGGTCCTGGGGGGGCTGGAGGGACGAAGAGGAATTATGGCTCAGGGTACCCTGTTCTTTGGGCAGATGTTATGGGGCCGTTGAGTTTCTAGCGGAGATTTCATGCCCGTCTGTCTTTTTAGGTATATATCGGCACGCCCTAAGCGTGTGTATTTACTCTTGCGTGGCCAACCAGCCCTTGGGAAGCTCCGAGCTCGTGTCCGTGCTGGGTTGCTGGGGCTGTGGCTCGTGGCTGAGCTCCTGGTTGCCTTTCCCCTGGGTGCTTTCCTTCAAAACCCCCTCGTTTCAGCTGGCCGACCCAGGGGTGGTGGCTGCGGGCAGGTTCTGCTCCGCTGGCTCAGGGTGACGTTCTCCGCGGGGTTCCTTACGTTGTTGGGAAAGGTTGAGATGAGGGTGAAATGCCATCGGTCCAGCAACAAATTCTTCAACCTGGGGGGTTGTTCCAAATGGGAGAAGAGGGCAAACGACAGGCTGTGGGATCCGCGTGTTGCACGGCACTGGTCCCATCACTTCTTTCCTCAAGCCTTTTACAAAGTGGAGGGCGGCTGTCTCTGCAAGAGCAGGGAGAAAACGTTCCCCAGGCTCTTGGTATGTCCTTGGTTGAGATTTCTGGGAATCGTTTCTCTGCCTTATAATCCTGCGAGGGGGTTCTTGAAAGCAGGAAACTGAGCCTGAAGGTTTATTTTAATATAATCTTACAAAAATGCTGATGATAACTGAAAAGCTTTTGTGTCCGGAGCTGGTTTGCACGGGGGAATTGTTTCAATCTCTCTCGCGCTGTTGCCTTCTCGTGTTCTTACAGGAACAACGAAGGCATGGCAGCCCCGGCGCGCGCTTGCTCCCCATCTCATCTCGTCCAAACCTTCTGCCGTGCCTGGAGCAGAAAGCAAACCCGCCGCTCCAAACCCCTCATGAAAATAGGAGGGAAGAGAATGGCCTGGATCTGCTTTCCTTTTACTGCAAAATCATTTCCCTGCCATAAAATCACCAGCGAGAGCCAAGGGAAGGTGAGGTCATCGGGAAAAACGCTGGTTGGGAAACAATGGAGGGAGGTGCTGGTAACGGCCGGGGTGCGGGGCTCCCCACCGCCCCGGGCCCCCCCCCCCAGGGGTCCCCACCTCCTCTGGGACCCCATCTCTGCCGGGACCCCCACCTCCCCGGCTCCACGCAGGACGGGCAAACGGCATCAGCTCTCCCAAGCCTTTGTATTTCCCTTTCTTTCCCAAGGTTAAACCTGGAGCATCCCAGTTTCTCCCGCCCCTGGTGTTTCAACCTGCTCCTTCCCAGCTCGGCTGGCAGCTGGGACGGGGATGAGGTGGGACTTGGAGCACGAAGCAGCATCTCACAACGTGCTTTGCTCTTTCCCCCTTTCCTTTCCAGGCCATAATTTGTCCTGGAGCTGCTCTGCCTCCATCCCAACTGACCGGCTCGGCTCTGCCAGCGGATGAACAAACCCTCGAGGGGGATTTGTGTGTCCTTATCCCGGAATCCAGAGTTGCTGGCACATCCCTGAAGGTCAGAGACACCCAGGAATATGAAGGAGATGGCTTAAAACTTGTCTTGCTGCAGGTCTCACAAAAGCCCTCCGGTGCCCTCCAGCTCTGGGTGGTGGCTGCCTGCGCCAGGGAGCAAAACCTTTGGGAGCCCAGGGAAGCAAATCCAGACAACAAGGGGCCCCCGGGGCCTCGCAAGTCATTAAACAAATTAAGTTGTTTAGAACAAGGAGGCCCAGGTGACTGGGTGTGAAAGCCCCTGAGGCCTCGGTAATTGCTGTGTAAAGGCAGCACTGGTGGGTGGGAAGGAGACAAAGCGATTTTGGGGGATTTTTTTTCCTCCTGCCCGGTTCCCCTGGTGCAGCCGGCAGCAGCTTCAGCCTGGTTTGGCTTCCTGGGATGCTTGGGGACTTGGCCATGCCGGCACCGGGAGCCCAGGCTGGGATGCCTGCAGTGATGCTGCGGTCCAGCGAGCTGCGGTCCTGCCCCTGGGCTTAGGGATGGGGCAGAGGGAGGGACCCCCCAGCCCTCCCAAGTGTGCCTCATTTCTTTAAATGGGCCTTGGCTCCAAATCCCCCTTGCTGTTCCCTTTCTTCTGAGATGGCTCCTTGCTCTTGCTGCTTCCAGAGGCTCAGAAGAAGCCGGTGAGCAAAAAGATTTTTGTTTTCCTTGTGCACATCTTTTGACCCTTCTGCTTTGTGCCCAGCTCCACGCCAAACCACCGGCCTGGCGTAGCTTAACCAGAGGGATCCCGAGGAGGCGCTGCCTTTCCTTGCGCCCAGGGAAAGATCCCAAATTCCCAAATTCGGCTGCCCCTTCATTTCCAGGGCTAGACAGACGCTGTGCTCAGCCGAGGGGACAAGCTGGTGAGGTGGAGCATCGCAGCCTCCCTTGGGAAGCAGGAACGGGATGCTGCGGCTCGGGAGCTGCGGGAGGGAGCGGGAGCCTCTGCAGGGCACAGGGACCCCCATGCTCGGCGCTGGGCATTCGTTCCTTAAGGACATCAACCTTTCGGGTCCCCCTCAATTATTGTTTGATCAGTGCTTCTCAAATCAAAAAATCTGAAGATGCCAGTGGGAAGCTGCAAAGCTGCGAGCTGGGAGGGGAGGATGTCCCTTCCAGAGCTAAATGTGGAATATTTAATGACAATTCTTTAATACGGCCAGGACCAGCTCCAGGGGGCTGCTTAGCACCCTGTGCCTCTGCTTGGCCACGGCTGGGCTCAGGGACCCCGTTTGCCAAGGGTTCGGACGCAGTGAGCGCCGAGGGGGCTCGGGCTGCTGTTAATGCTGGAAAACGCTGGTGGGACCCCAGGAGAATCCGAGGTTCCTCCTCGGCTGGGGGTGGCTTCTCTCTCATCTTCCCCCCCCCCCCCCCCCCCCCCCCTGAAGCCCCCCGAAACAAGTGCTGTTTTTTTGCAGATAGTTTCCCAGCTGCACAAAGGCTGCCTTGTGCCGCTGAGCCCCAGATTTTAAACTTTTCAAAAAAAAAAAAAAAAAAGCCTAATCATAAGGTACCTGTTTCACTGGAGCACCAGCTGACCGGGATGGGGAGGGAGCTGCCTCCCAGCCTTTGCCTCCCTTTTTGCAGGCGGCTGCCGGCCGATCATAGAATCACTTTGGTTGGAAAAGCCCTTTAAGATCATCGAGTCCAACCTTTAACCTAACCCTGCCATCCCACCACCAAACCCTGTCCCTCAGCACCTCATCCATCCTTCTTTTAAATCCCCCCAGGGATGGAGACTCGACCACCTCCCTGGGCAGCCCCTTCCAGAGCCTGACAACCCTTTCGGTGAAGAAGCCCTCGGAAGAGCCGATGATGCCCGGTGCATCGTAGGTGACTCGGGGGTCCCCGTTTGTGCTGCGCTTGTGTTTGGGGCGCCGGGGCCAGCAGGGCTTTGCCCGAGATGTGCTTGGCAGAGCGGCTGTGGGGGCTGCTGCCCTTGGCTGATCCCTTTGGCAGGGGCTCTCTGCCGTGGATCCACCTCCCATGGCTCTGTTGGGGGGTGCCTACAGGTAGGAATATCGGCCTCCCCCCCCCGTAGCCCCTGCTCATGGGAAATGGGCATCTCCGGGATGGGGGCTGCTGCCTCAGCACGAGCAGCACGTGCTGCGGGGGGCTCCCGGGAGGAGAGCTGGAAGGGTTCATCCCAGGGAATCTGTTGGCCCTGGGGACAGCCGTCAGCAGGTCTGGGCTGTCCCCAAGGGCTCTGGCACAGCCCCGGGCGTCCGCCTGCTCCGCACGGCGAGGGCACAGCCCTGTGCCATGGCTGCCTGAGGATCCCGGTGCCGCTGCCCTCGCCGTGCCGGAGCTGCTGGGTGCCGGAGCTGCTGGGCTCCTCCACGAGAAGGTGGCCCCAGGCCCCCGCTCTCGGCTGGGGACGGATCCTGCAAAGTCCCCAGGGCTGCGGTCCCGCAGGAGAGCGGTTGCCTGGCTCTGCTCCATCCCCACCCCATTCCTTTGACTGCAATCCCTTAATTGTTTCAAAAAAGCACATGACAAAAGGCAGGGAGATAATTACAGTCCCTTGCCCCCCCCCCTTATCTCCGGGGAGAGCGTGTCAGGCAAATAGAAAACAGAGAATTAATGCTGGCAGTGGCCAAGGCTCCGTGGACCAGGCGGCGCTGATTTATTGCCGTTGTTCGCAGCTATATTCAGAATTTTATTGCAACTCTAATTATTGTTCTCCGTCAGGATTTCGTGGGGATGTCAGGCGAGCGCCAGCCGTTCCCCGCTCCCGTGGGCCGAGAGCTGGGCAGGCAGGGCTGCTCCCGGCGCGTCCCACCACGGCGGAGCGATGCTGCCCAGGGTCCCCAGGTGTTGGGGGACACGCTGCACCCCCTGCCTTGCCATGGAGCTGCCGTGCAGGTGGGCGCCCGCTTCTGGGATGGGGAGCTGTGCTGCCTCCCTCCCACAGAATCCCAGACTGGGAGGGATTGGAAGGGACCTTGGGAGCTCACCCAGTGCCACCCCCCTGCCCAAGCAGGTTCTCCTAGAGCATGTTACACAGGACTTCATCCAGGCGGGGGTTGAATATCTCCAGTGAAGGAGACTCCACAGCCCCCCTGGGCAGCCTGGGCCAGGGCTCCATCACCCTCAAAGTCAACAAGTTCTTCCTCCCGTTCAACTGGAACCTCTTCTGCTTCAGTTTGTGCCCATTGCCCCTTGTCCTGGCACTGGGCACCACTGAGAAGAGTCTGGCTCCGTCCTCATGACCCCCACCCTTGAGATATTTGTAGGTGTTGATGAGGTCCCCTCTCAGCCTTCTCTTCTCCAGGCTGAACAAGCCCAGCTCCCTCAGCCTTTCCTCCTAGGGGAGATGCTCCAGTCCCCCCATCATCCTTGTTGCCCTCCTCTGGACTCTCTCCAGGAGTTCCTCATCTTTCTTGAACTGGGGAGCCCAGAACTGGCCCCAGTGCTCCAGGTGGGGTCTTCCCAGGGCAGAGCAGAGGGGGAGGAGAACCTCCCTCGCCCTGCTGGCCACGTTCCTCTTGATGCACCCCAGGGTGCCATTGGCCTTCTTGGCACCAAGGGCACCCTGCTGGCTCATGGCCACCTTGTCATCCACCAGGACTCCCAGGTCCCTCTGGGCAGAGCTGCTTCCCAGCAGGTCAGCCCCCAGCCTGTACTGGTGGGGGCTGGGAGAAATGAAGGTGTGAGGTGGAGCCAGCCCAGGGCTGCCAGTCCCCTGTGCCCTGGGGAAGTGTTTGCTTCCAAAGGGTTATGGTGGAGAGAGGAGGTGAAGGAGGTGGTGACGGCCAGGGGAGCATCTGGTCTCATGGGGAGAGGGCAGAATCCAACCCACCCTCCAGCTGGATGGGGCATCCTATCTTTAAGCTGGGGCGTGAGGGGATGGCAGGGTTAGGTTAAAGGTTGGACTTGATGATCTTAAAGGTCTTTTCCAACCAAAGTGATTCTGTGATGACACGCCGTCACCCTGCGGTGCCGGAGGTGGAATCCCGAGCCCACGCGTGCGCCGGGGAGGCAGGGGGAGAGCTGCCCACCCTCGCCCGCCAGCCGGGACGCTTCGCCGGGGCCAGCGGAGCGGGCGACCGGCTCTCCTGGCAGCTGGGAGGCCTGGGGAGTGGACTTGACCCCCTGGAAAGTGCTCCCCAGCCAAGGCAGCCCCTCATTCTCATGCAAAAATGTGCGGGGGGGCGGGGAGGGAATGAATCCCTCCATTGGGGAGCAGAGCCGGGCAACTTCCCCTGCAATGAAGTAATCCTCCCCCGGCACCCCGAGCATATAAAGCACCGCGGAGCACAAGTGCCTCTCTGTCCCCTCTCTTTCTTCTCTTTCCCTTTAATAATCTTCCGCTTTTGTCCCCGTACGTTTGCTCTCCGTGCCATTGTCCCCTTCTGCTCCGGTAACGGGCAGCCCGGCGCGGCCGGACCCTCGTCCTCCGAGGTGCTCAGGGTGCCACCTGTTTTCCCTGCTTTTATTTTCCAGGACACCTGATGTATTTACTTTCTTTTATTCTTGTGGGTTGGTTTGGTTGGTTTTTTGTTTTGTTTTTTTTTTTTTTTTGCCCCTGCTTTAGGGTCTATTAAGTTTACTCCTCCTTCCCCTGCCCTGGGAGACCCGGTTAATGAGTAACCATAGTGTGCTCGGAGGCAGCTGTCTCAGACAAACTGACGGAGACTTTTTTGGAGCTGCATAAGGGAACGTTTGTTCTGCAGCTTCTCAATAGATCCTTGTGCAGGAGGCAAGAAGTGTGGGGAGAGAAAGAAAGAGACACTAAATCACTGCCCTCCTCGAAAAATCTCGCGCTCTGTGTGTGTGTGTTTTTATTCCTTTTTGTAATGGATGTTAGCCGAGTCACCTCTTCAAGTTGAAATAATGAATTTATCTTCACCGCGGAGCACACAATGTACTTTTTAACAGCGTTTTGGCTTTAAAGCCCTTTTTAAGTAACTTAAGTATAAAGCACACAGCCCGTATAGACGCGGGCGTGGGGTGAGCGGCGCGGGAGCCTGGCTTTTCTTTGTCCCAGGCCCAGCGTGGAGCTGATTTTGCCCTCACCGTTCATAACTTTACCTGTTCCCTTCCTTCACTGTTGTTGGAGATGCTCTGGGGGTTTTATATCAGCCCTTTGCCAGCTGGGTTAAGGGCTTTTTTGTCTTCCCTGGGATGCTGAGGGGCCAGGCGGGAGACGGAGGACGGTGTGCGGGGAGGAGAGCGGCCGGGGCGAGCGGGTCCTGCGCCCCCGATCTCCTGCGTGACCTTGGCAATGGCATTTAAACCTCTCTTCCCTGCTTTGCTTTTGTCACCCTGCAAAGAGGGGACGAGGTTGTGCCTTTTCTCATCCTGGCAGCAGCATTTTCCTTCCCAGTGTGCCGGGAAGCTTGCAGCGGGTGGGTGGGATGCTCTCGGCGAGCCGCAGGCGCAGGGTACCCGGTGGAAATCTCCCTCCCTCCCTCTGCGGCTCCGGAATTCTGTGGTTCAGGTCAACCTTGGGGTTCCTCGTGGCCAGCTGGGCACCTCGCAGGGCTTGCCGTGGGCTGGGGAGCATCACACCGGCTGGTCCACAGCCGGCCGTGGCTGTACGGAGGGGAAAAAGCCGCGTGTCCCAAGGCGTAGCCGTCCTTCCCTCGCTGCTCCCCGCCGCCTCTCGCCTGCCTCCAGGGACGGCTTTGCTCCAGCTCCCACCACCGAGGTTTCCCACGGGATGAGCAGTGCCCGTGCGGGAGCAGCCCGTCCTTCCCAGGGACCCCCCCGGCGTGCGCTTGCGGTCCAGGCTGCGATCCAGCACCGGGGAGAAAACTGAAAACACTGAACCGCGCTTTTCCTCCTCTTTTACAAAACCTCAGGGGTTTGGTTTTTGGTTTTTTGGTTGGTTTTTTTTTTTTTTCCTTTTTGAACTTTGGGATTGGTTCAAGTTTGGGGCAGAGCTCCAGGTTGTTTGGGTGCTACCTGAAGTTCAGCTCCCCGGTCCCTGGAGCCACGGTTGTCCCTTGGCTTTTGCAGACGCTTCGCGCTCTCAGCGCATGGCATAAAAAGCTTTTTGTTTCCACATTTCAAGATATTTATACGTATTTAACTGGTTCGGGGAGGGTATTTGAAGGTCAGAGGACTTTCCGAGGTCACCGTGCTGGCCAGGCCCTGGGAACAGCCATCCTGTGGGAGCTCAGGCCCAGCTGCCCCTTCTATTTTGCCAGTGCTGGTGCCCATCTCTAAATACTTCTTTTTTTGTTGGGCTTTTTTCTTTTTTTTTTGGTAAAAATCAACAGCAAAGCCCGGGGTGAACTTTATAGATGTGCCATTCGCCACCCGGCGTGGTAAACGCAACGCGACCTCGGGCTGTGAACCCGATGGTGCTCCCGGGGAGGTGTTTGTACTCACCAGATTTTTACAAGAATAAGCAGTTTTGGGGGCTCCACCCTCCCATGAAAGGCTGGCGCAGCTGCAGGTGGGGGCAGCCGGGCTCCAGTCGCCTCGCCGTGTTTTCCCTGGTTGTCTGGAGGGGTCAGCAACCCCGTTCTTGCTCCCTGCCAAATACTGACCATGGGCAATCCGGTATCCCGAGGATGCTTGCAGCTGGGGAAGAACCAGTGCCCGTCCATCCTCCTCATTCCAGCTCCGTGCGGCAGCGTAGCCGTGACACTGAGACCCTGACCCCAAAGCCAGCCCCGGAGCAAGGAGCAGAACTCGCCTCTCCAGCCCAGCCCTTTCCGTTGGCCGTTGTGCTGAGGATTTCCTCTGCTTAAAAGCTTTCACAAAACAACTTGGCGAGTTTTGCCCTGTGTTGGGCAGCCCTCGGACGGAACCGCCCCGTCCTCGTGCCCCGCGTCCCTGCCCTCGTGGGATGAAGGATGCTTTCAGCTGCTCTGAGTGGATCTGTTGGGAAACCCCTGATTTTCTGCGACTTGGAAACATCTGGTTGGCATTCTTAGGGCTCTTGTCTAATTATCCTTATTACCCGATCCGCACGCACTTTATCTTGTTTTATGGGTGATTCTGCTTCCCCCTCCCTGCCCGCGCCACCCACCACCATCGCACAAGCACACAGGCGCTTTCCTAATTCAAACTTGGTGCTTTCTTCCTGGGGCTCAGGTCTCCCCTCCCCAGCCCAGCAGTGGCTGAGGAATGCGAGGCAGGAATGCTGTCCTCTCGCAAGGAGCCAGGGAAGGAGGAGGAGGAGGGGGGGGGCATTACTTAAAAACAATGTCTTTGTGTTTCCAGCCGGCTGTAGGCACGCAAGGCCGTGCCCGGGGGTGCTCAGCCGCCCGCCCCGCGCCTGCTGCCTCACCTGGCACCGCCACGGCCGACTTCAGCATCTTCCAAAACCTTGTACCGCCACGTCATCTTCTTGCAAAACCAGGGCTGGGAGCATCCCATAAATCAATGCCAAGCTCCTCTGTGAATGAGTAGCTCACCTTTCCATTTCCATTCCTTCCTCGGATCACCCCGGGAGGCCGGCTGGGGGTCTCCACGCAGAGCACCCAGCACCCAGGTAGAATCATAGACTCATGGAATGGTTTGGGTGGGAAGGGACCCCCAGAGGTCACCCAGCCCAACCCCCCTGCAGGAGCAGGGACACCTTGAACCACATCAGGTTGCTCACAGCCCCGTCCACCCTGGCCTGGGATGTTCCCAGGGATGGGGTCTCTGCACCGTCCTTTCCGCCGCGCAGACGTTGCTGGCAAAAGCCCGTGGAGCCGCGGCAGAGCCCGAGAGCGCTGTGAGCCGCTGCGGGGGACGATGTCTCACAGTGCCGTGTCCTGTGGGCACGTGGCTCTGCAGGAAGCGCCGCGAGAAAAGGGACCGAAGCTTCTTAATTAAGTGCTAAAAAAAAAATAATGGCCGTTTGCCTTCCGAAATCGCAGGCTGTGCAGCCGCACCGCTCTGCGCCCCCAGCCTGTGCCCGGCCGCCGGAGCCCTCGGGAGACCCGGTTCAGGTCTGCTGGGTCAGCAAGAGCCTTTCCCTTGACCCCAGCGAGCTTGGGGTCTCATCCTGCCCTTGAGCATCACAAGGCCAAATGCTCCCATCCCACCCAGCCTGACGGGTCACTGCCGCAGAGCGGCTGGGCCAGCTCTGCATCCCCGTGTCTGTCTGTCTGTCTGCAACCCAGTCCCGAGCTGCTTTTGGGGGGCATTCCTGGCTGAGACGGGTGAGGGACAACACCTCCCTCCCCGCTGTAAATACCAAATTAGCATCTGCCATTTTTGGCGCTGATACTATTGATTACCACGCTCGTTAGCTGCTCCTGAGGTTTCTCACCCGGTGCCCAGGGCGAGCTGCCTGCCCCTGTTTCTCATTTGCTGGTTCAAGCCCCGGCACATTTGGGAAGGTGCAACCTGTTAGGGGTGAAGGGTTCCTAAAAGCAAAGGGAAGCTGGAGCCAAGCGGGGCTCTGGAGCGGAGCAGGCAGCGCTTCGCTGCCGGAGATTTGGGGCAGAGCGGTGAGCATCTCCCCTAGGGGGAAAGGCTGAGGGAGCTGGGCTTGTTCAGCCTGGAGAAGAGAAGGCTGAGAGGGGACCTCATCAACACCTACAAATATCTCAAGGGTGGGGGTCACCAGGACGGAGCCAGACTCTTCTTGGTGGTGCCCAGCGCCAGGACAAGGGGCCATGGGCACAAACTGAAGCAGAAGAGGTTCCAGTTGAACGTGAGGAAGAACTTGTTGACTTTGAGGGTGATGGAGCCCTGGCCCAGGCTGCCCAGGGGGGCTGTGGAGTCTCCTTCTCTGGAGATATTCAACCCCCGCCTGGACGCTGTCCTGTGTAACATGCTCTAGGAGAACCTGCTTGGGCAGGGGGGTGGCACTGGGTGAGCTCCCAAGGGCCCTTCCAACCCCTGCCAGGCTGGGATTCTGGGATTCCGTGAGCATCTGCTCGCAGGCACCCAACCGGAGGGGAATAAGCTCCATCATTTTACTGACTGCCGAGAAAAGGGGAAAAAAGGGAGCAACCAAGTTTCTGTGCTTGAATAAAAGCAGCGGAGCTGTCGGAGGCTGGAATCAGGACTTCCCCGCCACTTCCCAACGGCGAAGGACCCTCCGGCAGCGCAGCGCTCACCAGGCCCTGCAGCTGCAGGGACGCGCAGAGGCGCAGCGCCGGGCTGGCACGGGCAGCCCCTGGGGGCCGGGGAACCCCAAACCCGGAGCCCCGCTCCCCCCCGCCACGGGCATCGCCCCGCCAGCCACGGGCTGGGCCGGGGTGGCTCGGGGGGGGACGCAGCGGGGGCCCCCATCGGCGCGTCCCCCCCGCTCTGCTCTTCGCTGCGAGTCGCGCTCTGGCGCTTGCCAAACAGGTTTTAATTTCCAGAACGTGGGTATGAAAAAGCAACACAACCCCCTCCTCCACAGCGCTAAAAGGTATTTTTTTTTTTTTTTTTTTCTTTTTAATATACCATAAACGATGACCTTTTACCTCCTTAAGGCAGCAGCCAACACAAGCACAACAATGTGATTTGTGCAGCATTTCGGTTGCGGTTTCTTCAAGAAATTCATCTGGTCTCGAAGCAATTAAGGGAAGGGAAGCATTTCCACTCCGGCTTTGGGCCCTGAAAACCTGCCAGGAGGTTTGGTTTTTTTTTTCCCCCCTCCCCTTCGCTCTCCCTCTTTCTACACCAGCCCCCCCCCTTGCTCACTTGTCCTAGAAAACTTTTGCGGTTTTGCTTCGGCTGCTCTCCTGAGCGCGGGAGGATAAATCCCCCCCCCCCCCCCCCCCCCGCGGGGGGGGGGGGGGCGGGGTCCCTGCCCCTGCGCAGCCGATGGGCTGGGACATTGCCCACCCGGAGCAGAGCCTGGTGGCCGGCTGGATGAGGGGCGTGCAGGATCATCCCCCCTGGCCAGCACCTTCTGCACCCGCCGCACTCTCCCCTGCCCAAAATTCCATCGTCCCTCCAGCAGAGGGGCTGTGCCTGGAGAGGACACCGAGCCCGGTGGCGTTGGCCCTGTCATTGCCACCTGCCTTGGCCCTGGTGTCCCCTTTAGGGCATCTCCCTGTGCAACCCCCCTGGCCGGAGCCGAAAGCAGGGGGGTTCACAGGGCAGCAGGGAAACGCGCGGGACAAGGCCCCCCCCGCGTCCTGCGAGGACGAACGGGTGACTTTGCCTGGCCCGAGCGTGCTTGCAAGAATTGGCCTTAAATTAGCCCCTAAGTCAACCGCACAGTTAATTGCTCATTCATTCCACAGATGGGTTAATAATTAAGTTAAATTAATAATTGAGACAATAATTAAACTGAACAATAACCAATACACGGGACAATTGAAGTAATCGGTCTGCGTGCTGAGTATTTGGTGGGGTTACTCATTTACCCAGCAGTTTACGGGACGGATTCGGCCGGTTTGGCCTCGGGCTTTGCCACGCTATGGATGGGATGCGACTCCTGGAGTCCCGTGAACTGCGGGGCTTTTCCAGGCGAACCCACCCGCCCCCCCCCCCCCACCCCACACCCCCCTTCCCCGGGATCGCGGAGGGCAACGGGGTCCCGGTGAGGAGCGAAACCGGCCGGGGCCTCCCCCACCGCCTGCGCCGTCCCCTCCCCGCGGCGGGCCGGGCCGGACAGACGGAGGGAGGGACGGAGGGACGGAGGGAGGCGGCTCCCGGCCCGGGGGGAGGAACTACAAGTCCCGAGAAGCCGCGCCGCCCGCCCGCCGCCGCGGGGCTGTATAAAGGGGGAACGGCCCGGCCGCCCCAGCCGGAGCATCCCTGGCCGCGGTCGCGGCGCTCCCAGTCCCCGGCAGCCCCGGGACCGGCTCCTGCACCGGTAGCCCCGGGGGCATCGCGGGGACATCCCCGCCAGCAGCCGCCTGCCCTCGGCGGCGGATTGGGGGGGGGTGTGTGGGAGGGGGACCGTGCCCGGCCCCCCCGGAGGGGGATGTGGATATGGAGGAGGATGGTGAGGATGAGGATGATGCCGCTCCCTGCACCCGGGGGGCCGGGCACCGGGAGCGTTTCGGCGCAGCGGCGGGAGCGGCGCGGAGGCGGCAGCCGGAGGTAGGTGCCTTGCTCGGCCCGGGGAGGGGGGAGAAAGGGGCACGGGGGGGGCGGGGAGCCCGGGGGGGGGCAGCTCCGCCGGGCCCTTGCTGCTGCCGCGACCCTTCCCGGCTCCGGTACTCCCTGCGGCCCCGGGGGGGCTGCGGGTGCGCCCCGGGGGTCCCGACCGGGGCGGGGCTGAGAGGACTGGGGACCCCCCCAGTGCCTCCCCCCCCGCCCTTCCCCGTGTTTCGGGTCCTGCCGGGGCCGGGCCGCCCCTCCCCGGGGCGAGGGGCTCCGGTCCGGGGATGCTCCAGGTCCGGGGGCCGAGCGTGAAGGGGAGGGCGAGCGCCCGGTCCCGGCTAGCGGAGAGAGGGGAGGGTTCCTCTTTGTAAGAAAAACCGCGTGGATGCTGTTTTTCTTCATTTTTTGGTTGGTTTTCTTTCTTTTTTTCTTTTTTTTTTTTTTCCCCCCCTGTGGAGGACCCACAATTTTCCCTTCTCCTCCCGTGGGATAACCTCGTTAGAAGGGCTCGCAAGGGCTCCGTGCACCCTGGGCAGGTGCCCGGCGGAGGTGATGGGTGAGGAAGGGCCCTGGGGAGCCGGCAGCCCCCCCTGCAACCCCATCCCCTCCTCTGCGGGGGGGGCCCGGGGGGTCCCCCCAGCCCTCATTGCTGCCTGGCGTGAGCCCGGCAGCGAGGAACGCTCCATCAGGGTTGGTGATGCAAGGTATCTGGGGATGCACAAGAGCACTTTTGTGTGAATTCTGGAAAAATATGAATGACTCCCTTATTTTGCTCGCTACAACAAAAAGACCACACCAGTCTAGACCTGCGACCAATAACACACACGAAAATTAGCGCTGTCTGCTCCGAGGGACCCAGCGCCCTGAGGACAACACCCGCCGGTCCGTACGGAGGGCGAGGGATGCTTGTTTGGGGAAAGGATGTTTGAGGTTACTTTGATATAAACAAGAGAAGCTTTTATTGCCCAGACATTGTTAGCGTTGCTCTCTGCTGGCTTGGAATGTGTTTCCTCGGAAGGGTTTTGAGACTGGAGGAATCACTCGGCTCTCTTGCTAATTGAGACATCTTTTTATAATCATGGTCACAGCTGGTGGGAGGGAAGGGGGGGGGGAGAGGGCTGGTGTGCGGTGACTCAGGCCTCGGGGAGAAGCTGCGGCTCGGTTTGCCTGGCACTGTGAAGGGGAGATTCCAGCTTGGAGGCTGGGGCAGTGTATGCAAGGATGCTTTTCCTCCCTGCTGGCAGGCAGGTGATGAGGTTCAGGCTGTCAGCTTGCTTATTTTCCTGTAAAACTAGGGTTGGGTGGAAAAAAAAAAAAATCTTCCCAGGTCTCCTCAGTTCATCTCCATCCTTCCCACCTGTGTGGGATCAAACATGTGTGGTGGGTTTGAGCCTCCTGATGGGGAGCTATGGTGGGGTGGATGGGTGCTG
>JADKXX010011007.1:0-13882 GCA_017310255.1 Butorides virescens | reverse complement strand
TGTGTGGGGCAGGGGCTGTAAGGGCTGACAGCGTGGCTGAGGATACAGGGGCAGGGTGGCGTTCTGGCCAGGGAAGGGGAAGCAGAGACGGGGAAGTGGGGGCTTTGTGCTGCAAACCCCCTCACCACCCAGGGACCGGCTGCAGGCAGGGTTCCTGTGCAGTGAAAGCGGCAGGGAGGGTACAGGACTCTTCCCATGAAGCCATGGCTACCTTATCTTCTCCTGGACTTGGCCTGTGCGCTGTCTCACACAGGGAATGGCTGGGGAAAATGGGAAACACTCACAGCCTCCGGGCGTAGCTCCTGAGAGCAGCAAATAGGGGAAAAGCAAAGAGTTCTTCTGGGATGCGTAGAAATCATGAAAGGCCTGAGGTGCTTGAAAGGGAAACACCTGATTCAGCGACCTGATCCAGCTGTAACCCCCTGACTGACAGCGAGAAATGGTGGGCGCCTGTGAGGCTGACCCCCCTAAAGACCACTGTAGATGCCCCGGGCTGATGAGCAGCAGTGAGAGAGGTCTCGGGGCTCCTGCCTTGCCTCAGGCCACTGCTAAAGCGCTAAAATGTTGGAAGCCAAACAGGTAGCTGGAGCTGTTGGAGGAGGTAGACCAAAGGCTGTGCAGAGGGAGCAGAACTCCAGCTGGGAGGGAGACAGAGACCTGGGCCTGCTTGTGGTGGGGGCCAAGAGGGGATGAAGGCTCAGAGAAGGAGCGAATGAAGCCCTTGGGGCACGAAAGGAGGGCTGGGCCGGTTGCCTCCTCTGTGCCTGTACGTACGGGAGGGAAACCAGCGGCGCGTGGAGCTGTGTGCGGGGCTGAACACAGTTCCACGGGGTGGAAAGCGCTGTCGACCTCTCCTGCTGAGCACGCGAGGGTGGAAGGCGATGGCACACGCGGGTGCGTCTGCGTGACTGCCCGGTGTCCGGCTGCCTCTTACTCGCAAGCTTATGTGTACGCCGTAAGCCTAAGAGGGGGCTGATCCCGGCCTAGGCGCGCTGCTCCGGCCCCACAGAACAAAAACACCCCGAGAAGGGGAGGCGCGGGCTGCAGGCGCGGAGGCAGCAGCGTGCACACGCGTGGGTCGCCCACCAGAGAGCAGCGTCGCTCCAGCAGCGAGCGGAGCCTCTGCCCCTCCGGCGGCGGCCGGGGCTCCGGCAGCCCCGCGGCGCGGCGGCTTTGGGCCGGGGCGCGGGGGCTGCCGGCGCGGGAAGGGCCCGGGTGGAGCCCGGAGCGTCCCGGGGCAGCCCGGGAACGACGGGGTGAGAAGCCTGGGCTGCGCGGAGGGTGCCGAAGGGCGGACGAAATCCCCGTGGCTCGAATGAAAAGCTCTGGGTCAGTCGGTGTGCGAGGGGGGGAAATGTAAAGCAGCCTCGCTCAGGCAGGCCGGGGCTTCTTGTGTTCCAGGGTCACCCACAGCATGGGAAAAATGGGAGTTCGTTACGCCGTCGGCTTGCCCTCAGGAGATTTGGAGCTCTTAGCCCCGCAGCCAGGGTGATGAGCTGATGTCAGTGCCCCATGCGAGGCGCTGGGGCCGGCCCATCAGAGGTGCGGGTCACCAGCAAGGGTGATGGAGCCCAGCACTCACCATCGAGTCTGGGCCCCTGCTGGGAGCAGCACCGCCTGCTGCCTCCGGGTAAGGCTCCTAATGGGGGCAACCCCACAAAAGGGAGCCCTGTTTAAAAGGCTGGCCAGCAAAAGCCTGTGAGACCATGTGGTGAGCCAGGGCTGAGTCTGAACTGGACCCGATTTAAGCCGGCTGCTGATCCCACATGCTGTGAACTGGCAAAGTTACTTTTCCCAGGGGGCCAGTGAAGTACGGTCGGTGTAGAGTCAATGTTTCCCTCACAGCCCGTGTTTCCCTCTCCTCCAAGGGCTGAAATGTCAGGCAGAGTCGATTTTTTGCTGCGGAGAGCAAAGTGAGAGCTGTCCCCTGGGGCGGGACCGGTCCCTTTGAAGCAGCCCCGCTCCTGCCAGAGGGTGGTCAGCCCAAAGGGCTGCGTAACCGCTTCGCTGCTGCGTGGCCCAGTGGTGAGCCCTGCGCTGGAGCCCAGTTACCCCCTGCAGCCAGAAGGAACAACGGAGAAGACCTGAGGGGACCCTGAGGGCACTAATGGCTCTTAATGGCCCTGACTGACTTCATCTGGGCCCCCGACTCACACCATGGGCTTGGGAGCCTATTTCAGGCCAGCCCAGGGTCCAGTCTGTTTCTGCACTGGGTTGGTGGTGGGCCTGCGTCTAGATCTGTCTCTGGGCTGGACCCCTTGGTGCCATGCTGCAGCCCTGTTCTGGTCCTGGCTGGCCCCCGTGGTACTGGCTTGCCCCTTGCATGCCACCGAAGGCCCCTCTCACCAGCCTTGCATCCCCCGTTCAGACCCATGGGGCTGCGCCCCTCAGCGAGGGACCAGCCTGCACAGGGCCACCCTTGATGCTCAGCTCGTCCCCACTCCCGTGACAGCCCTGCGTGGCTCCCTGGCAGGGTGCTGCTTCTGGCCAGCGTGTGTCCCACTCACGTCTGCACGGTACGTCCCCCTGTGGGCTTGTTGAGGCTTCTCTGCTGACATTTCCCTGTTTTTTTCTCTGCTCTGACCTCTCTGTGCTAATTATACCTGCTGAGATGCAGACCTTCTGCCAGTGGGCAAGGGGCAAATGTAACATTGCTGCCCTCTTCTTGTACATGGACCTGAGCACTCTTTAGGAACGGGTCCTGTTCCAAAGTGGCACTTTCATTTTGGGGCTCTGCAGTCCTTGCTGCAACCCAGCGATGGGTCAGGCTGTAGCGTTTCGGATGGGAGCTAGTACTTCTGTTGCTCTGTCTTACCTTGTGGTAGCACTTCCTTGGGCTGTGTCCTGCCATGCCAGAACAAGTGGGTTCATTAATCAGGC
Source organism: Butorides virescens (assembly GCA_017310255.1). Lineage (NCBI taxonomy): Eukaryota > Metazoa > Chordata > Aves > Pelecaniformes > Ardeidae > Butorides > Butorides virescens. The sequence goes on along the minus strand of JADKXX010011007.1, from coordinate 11,002 downwards.
CAGCAGCAAGGTAGCAGCGCACTGAGAAAAACAGATGTGCTCGTGAGCACGGTGTGTTTGGGGCAGACCCGTTTCTGCCTGCTGGAAGAGAGAGAGGTTACAAATCAATGTAAATGGTCTTGTGCTCGATGCTGTAAGGAACCTCCCCGCTCTTAGCTAGCATAGGGTGCCAGTTCCTTTCTTGTGGACAGTTACTTAAAGCTCCTTCTTCAGTTGGGCTAGGTTTCAAATGGCATCTGGAAGCAAGAAAGCGACAGCCTTGGCTCTCTGACTCATCTCTAATGGGTAGCCCTAGGAGCGTTCCTCCTTCTGATACTTCCCGTCACCTCACATATCTAATCTCTTAAAGAAGCTGGCTTATTTCAGTTGGTTCTCTGTATATATTTAGTGGTATTAGGAAAAATAAATACGCCACCAGGAGAATTCTACACAAACAACATGAACATAAATATTTGAGGAATATTAATGAATGAATGCAGGTACTTTCATAGTAACAAAAAAGGGATTTGGGGAAATGATTCTTTCTGCATCAGCATAGAGTAAGTGCGAAGTATGTAATTTGTCTTGGTCTACTTTAAAGCCATTGAGGGGAATGGAGGACCAGGCTTACAGAGCTTCTCTGCGTGAGTTTCAGTGCAGGGAGAGCTGCGTCACCGCGAAGCCTTCCTGAGCCCTTCAGATCCATTTCAGGATCTTGCACTGCCGGTCGCAGGCTTTTCTCCCATTGCTCTTAGGAGTGATATATGCACACCAGGCACTATGCATCCCAGGGCACTTTACAGAATTGCCATCAACAACTTGCATCACTCCATCAGTCATCCTGATATGCAGGGCTTGACTTAAGGTGCGTTTTCAGTGCATCAGGAAACCCCAAAGTGCAACACAAACAGCCCTGCTGGAGGAAAAAGCCATGGACTCAGTTCTCCTGCTGGGCTGGGGCAAAGAGAAAATAACAGACGTTGGCCCAGTGATGCGTTGGAGGGTGTTTAGATACCTTTGATTGGGTTTGCCTCTGCGGGATGGATAAGGCCGGGCGACGACAGCCAGCAGATGAATAAACATGCCCTTGTTCTGAAGAAGAGGGGGTGAAATGGGGTAACCTGTATTAAAGGCCAAGAAAAATGAAATTTTCCCCTTTCTTAAAAGGTGGACGCTGTCAGGCTTGTTCCACACACATGCAGTCTTGTTGTGATGGCCAGGATGACGCCCGAGTTACCTGAGCCCAGTGAGGGTGAACTGATCCTGCGTTTGCTGTGCACGCAAGAGATCGGTTTCTGTGGGAAGCGGAGTAGCTCAGGGGGTGCCCGGTCTGCTCTGAGTTTGCGCTTCCATGGTTTTTTGCTTTCTAACAAGATGCCAAACCTGCTTGGAGCTTTTCTCGTGCCTGGGCCATCAGTAACAGCTGTCTCCCGTGTAGATGCCCACTGCCTGGTGAAGGCAGGACTGCTACTACAGCCTCAGAGGGGCAATGGGGAAGAAGGATTAGGAAGGTCTTTCCCGTCTGCTAACCTAGGATATGATCACTAAAGACTCGCTTCTTAGACTTAAAAGGCTATTTTTTTTTCTTCCAGGAAAGAAATGTGGCAATTAAATGCATTTGTTCTACAGCAGTCTTGAGGGAAATAGGAAAGGCTCTGTGCCTAGTGACTGAGCCTGTACCATGTAAGCTGCTCCACTCTTTAAAATCTCATTGAGATAATAGCTCCAGTGTCACGACAGTGATAATTCCTCTGCTGACAGGCTGTACCCTGGAGCAGTAGCTCAGCGTTAACTACCGGAATTAGGAATTCCTGCTGAGATCCACTGGTCATACCCCAGGCTACGTCCCTCCATCTTCCTGCCATTTGGCCGATGTGCTGTCCTCCTCCTGCCAATGCTGTGACTGTAGGAATGGAGCACTTTTACTCCTGAAATAGCTGAGACCTGTTGCAAAGCCCGTTAAAATCGATGCAGCTCTTTTTTATGGATTTCACTAGGTTTGGCTCAAGCCCTCAGCTGCATTGCTCTTGCTCTACATGAAACTTGGAAGCAACCTTGGGTAAACAAGCCAGGCTAATATTCTACAGGCTAATCGTAGCTGCTTGAAGGGCAAGATAAGGTGTGAGACGGCGACTGCATAAAAAAAGGTAACAGTCATTATTTTAAAAAGCTTTGTCCCAAATCATCCAAACCACCTCAGGCTTGGTTTGACTTTGATGAAACAGGTATGTGTATGTGGGCTTTACACTAAAATTCAGGAACGCATGCCAAATTGCAGCTCGGCAAGAGAGGCTTTCAGCTTGTGGCAAAGCCCAGCTCAGCTTGATGCCTAGGCAAAGGAGCTGCCAAGAGCAGAAGCTCCCCTGTGGCCTCCTTGGGTAATTCCAGGCTCCTGGAGAGCCAAGCCTGATGCTAAGGCAGAGCTGCAAGTGACTGTAGAGCGGCACGGCTTGGCTGGGAGACGGGTGGTCCTTCACAGCAGCAGATCTTGCCCTCGCTCCTTCCAGTCCCTCTGACTTCCCATTGTGCTGTTCCTTTGTCCCTTGCTGCTGTGGAACAAGTTGCCCGGCCCCATCCTTGTGGTGACGGAGTCTGATGTTGCCTACGCTTCTGAGAGGCCTGGAGCTGCTGCAGATGGAAAAGGATGGTCTCCAGCCTCAGCTGTGGTGGCTTTAGTGGTCCTGTTTTGTGTGCTCTTCTCAGGGGTCACTGGCAAGTGGTCTTCCCAATTAGTTTGAGACTTGTGCTAAATGCACTTAAACTAAAGCAAAGGCGTTAGAAGCTGTGTGCTGTTTCCTGAAAGCAGCTGGTCCTGGTCTCCTTCAGAGATGGGATGCCGAAGCAGCGATGTGGCTTTGCATAGCCGTTCCCCTGTTGGTGTTGATCTGCAGAATATTGTGAGCATGTGAGACTGGAGCTAAGATGCCAAAAATTGGGTGAAGGAGGAGCACCCTGAATTTCAATAACAATTTTGACTAAAATTTTGGCTTTCTAAAAGCTCCTGTCTAGTGTTGTGCTCTTCTTTCAGTAAAGAAAGTCCTCCCACTGTCTTTCAATCTTCAAGTGTATGTTGTATTTTTGTGAAGAGGTCTTTAAAAATCTACAGTAGGCCGAATGGGAGAGATTCAGGGTCGTGAAAGAGCATTTAGCATAAAACCTTGGGAAATTAATTCATTAGCATGCCAGTGAGTGATGTAATCTTGCTGATATTAAATTAAGGCCTGATTAATAGGCCCAGCCTTTTTCTGAACCACTGTGCTCTTATTTGGTTTCTTTGGGTTTTTTCAGGGTGTGGGAAGAATAATTCTCCTGTGTGTGTGGAGGTGCAATCACACTTGCTGCATTTGCTGCCTCTTTTCGAAGTTGGGACTGGTCTTCACCGTGACTTTTTCAAGTTAAGCTACTGCAGCATTTCACAGTTTGCAGACCAGGTTCAGCCCTCGTGAAATGACCTGCTGCTTTGCAGAAGGCAGCAAAGTGGTGCTGAGTCTGACATTGCTTCTCTGTCTGTAGAGCCAGTTGGTTTTGGGGCTGCTGTGCTACTGAGCCGGAGGACCATATGGGAAACCTTCCTTCCCCTCCCTGTGTGGGAGGGTGTTGCCACTGTGGTCTCTCAGTAGGCAGAGCTCTCGGTATTTAACCTCCAAAGGGTAAAGTGTTCTGGAACATAATAAGGAAAAATCAGGGTGACGGTTCCTCCCCTCGTTCTGGCAGGCACCTGCAAGAAATGGGACACGGGGAAGCAGTTTGAAAAGAGGCGGAAGAAAGAGGGAGATGTAGATGATAACAAAGTATGAAATACTGGCACCAATGTGGCCTAACTGGCTGCAGCTTTAGGGGGAAGTGTCTTTATTAAAAACTACTCCTTCCCTCCTCCTGCACTGCTGTTTAGGCACTGCTGGCTTTGGTATGCAAAAGAGCGCTTGCTCGTGAGAACTGTTCCAATTAATGGGACCAAGCTGTTCCTTGCAAGAAAGGGCTGGAGAATCGCTCTCTGCGTACGTCAAATTAGAGTGGACGTGAAAGAGCTGAGCAAGCTCTCCAAAAGGCTGAAACCGTAGCAGAAATGTGTTCTTCGGGAGCCTGATCCACAGCCCGTGGAAGACAACTGTAGTGGTTTCACTGACTCCCGTCACCTTTGGATCACACTCCAGGGTCTGTGCTAAAGCTGGTGTATTTTTTATTTTATTTACTTGTGGTTTTGTATTGCTATTTCTATCCAAAAGCAACTGTTAGATTTCTGAAAGAGACAACTTGAGCCATTAGAATGAGCGAACCTTTGCTGTGAATAAATTGCCAGTAGAGACGTGCTAATGGCACCCAGGGATTGTGTATTAATAGGGCCTAATTACTGGGCCTAATTTGATGCCACAAAGGGAACATCACAGCTCTTGGTGCTCTGACACAAGTTAAATGTTAACCAGTCCCCAGAGGTGTTTGAATTTGGGTTCCCATTAATGTAATGCAATTCTGTGATTCTGTGATTCTGTGATTCTGTAACCACATGTGTGGCTCAGCTGTATGAATGTACCTAAGCAATATTCCAGGCTTGCTACCCCTAAGTTGAGCCTGGATCAACAGTGTCCCAAGAACATTGTGCTATACAGCATTTCTACCAACGGGCATGGCTTGCTGGTCGCTGTTGTCTGATGCGTCCAGTTTTGGAAGGCAGGGGGAGGAAGAGAGAGCTAGAATAAACCCAGACCTAAATACCTCCCTGAAGCTCTTGTCTGCAGCCGGATAACCCAACACCTGGCTCTTTTGCCCTTACAGATAGATTCTCCTCTTTACCTTAATACTGGGTGATTTGCTAAGTCTTGCTGGTACCTTTGCTAATGCTCCCTGGTTCCTGGAGCGGCACACGTGGGCTCTGTGGTACCTCAGAAGGAAGGGAGAGAGCACCGAGGCTTGGTTTTTCTTCTGCATTGTTCAGTGATCACAGGTGTGGGATTGGGATGGACACCAGAGTCAGGGCCCAGATAACTTAGACTTACGTTTTTATACATCCTCGAGATGTGGCTCAGTGCATCAGCCACAGTCTTCCCATTGGAATATGTCCCTGTCTGAATATCAGAAATGTCATAGCCGCAGTTAAGGGGTACCTTTTCTTTCCACTTTTCTTCATGTTTTCCAGGCAAGAATGTAAGGGTTTTCAAGCAGCAGCTTTTCAGCTGTTCCTGGAATGCAACTGCAGGATTTCTTTGTTTGTCCCACCTTTGGATTCATTGCCCCTTTCTCCAAGCTGTTGTGTTCATCCGACTTGGAGACTCCTGCTGCGTCTTCAGGCTCCCAGGACATAAGGTATTCTTATAGGATACATGCACGTTCCCTTGCTGGCAAGGGTTGAGAGGTAAAATAGCTCATGGATCCTGTGACCCATTGGTTGCTGCATGGGTTTTATTTCAAAGCCTTTAATTCCCATCTATATCTTCCCTTTGTTGTTTGTTTTGAAATGGATCCTCGCAAGCTGTCAGACTGGAAGGCTGCCCAAAAGGCTGTGACATACACAGAATTGATCTTTCAACAGTTGGTCCACGTAGCTGTGGCGATGTGGCTGTGACGCCTTTGGCTCTCCTGAAGCTGGGCCCTGGGCAGGCAGAGAAGCGTCAGGACATTCAACTTGTTCCGACCTCTGGGCCGGTCTTTTTGGAAGGAAACTGCAAGCAGGAGTTACTGTGATGCTGGTCATCAGCAACCACAGATGTTATGAAAGCAAAGCTGACAAACTGGGAGAGAATGCAGAGAGCAGCAATAAAAACAGTAAAAGCTTTCCTAATTAAAACCAGTAGATCTGAGGGAAAGAGAGCTGAGAGTTTCCCCCTATTGATAAGAAGCCAGAACCAAGACATCCGTCTCTGTAAATATACATATATATATGTAGATAGGTAAAAAGGAAAGTTATAAAAACTATAAAGATTGGTTCAACGTAATGCTGATTTTACAACCCCTCAACCCCTTTTCAACTCCCTGTGTACCTTTGGGGTTGTTGAGAGAAAACCACACACTGCCTGTCTTTAAGTATGAAGGGAGCAAGCAAATCCCTCTGGGCTCTGACGCTGTTGGGGGCAGAGGGGTCCCTAGAGAGGGAGAGCTCACGATCCTGAGGGATTCCTGTGCTGGATCAGTCTCTCGGAGCAAGCCGTCTTAGTTAAGGGCAGATGGCAACCGGCTTGCTAAGCACGGGGCCAAGTGTTGGAAGTCAGGGGATGCCCACGCTGCTTTCCTCTCTGTTCAGGTGGCCGGGGACGCAGTCAGCTCCCGCGTGCTTCGCTGCACAAGCTCAGAGCTTCACTGGGTTTGGGAAACACTTGAGACAGAGCAGCTTGGCCGGCCAGCATTGACGGTTGCTCTCCATGGGGGCTTTGAAGTCTTTCGAAGGATTCAGCTTCACAAAGGCTAGGCTAGATTCGCTTTTGGAATCGTTTGTGTGCTAGGAAGTGTGGCCCAATTGCTACTGATGCCTCTACACACCCAGCTTCCTTCTCTTTTTCCTGCTGTAGGCACTGTGAGTTTAGCTGTGCTCCTAAAGCGGTGTTTTCCTACTCCATTGGATTCATCTTCTAGGACTGAGTAAGCCAAAAGTCAGCTAGGCCTGTCTCAGCTGCCTGCTGCCCTTTCAAAGCATCCTTAACAGAGGAAGTGTTTGTTATTCTTACGCTTTTAATATACATCTCCAGCATTAAAGCTAACCAGCTCACGGACTTTTGAAAACGCTGTCCTGCAGGAGCTTGGGTTTAAGAATTGCCCGCCTTGCTTTTGACATTCCAGTAAGATGTGGTGAAAGCAGCGCCCTGGCTGGAGCAGGAGCAAGGTGGCTTGTACACGTGTCTTTGTGCATGCATGTTTCTGTGATTGCAGAACTTAAAAAAAACCCAAACCCAACGCTGGACACGGGGATGGTCTGCTGAGCAAGGTGGTGACGTCACCACCGTCACTGGAGATGCTCATCTGGAAGGTTTGGTCTGGGTTTAATACAGTTAAACAGGCTTGCTCTGCAAGGGTGTGGAATAAAGAACTGCAGAAAGGTTTCCTTCCAGCTCTCACGCTTCTGTGGAAGGCTTTCTGGAAAGCAGATTAAATGGCAAACAACCCCATGTGCTTACAGTGTCGCTGGAAATAGCAGAGGGTATTTGGTTTCACTGCAGAGCTATGTGGAAAGCCGTGTCTGCTGGAATTGCGGGGTTATGGATGACAGCAGTCACTCATCTCCGTGAGTCTTGAAACATCTCGATGTTGAAAATAAAGATCCTTATACCCATAGTCTATATGGCATCTCTTGGCTAGCTGTCTCTCCCGTCTTCTGACGGGGCTGTCTGTCCATAAGCATTCTCCAGCAAAGGAAGGAGAAAGTCTGGGCTGTCTGACTCACATCAGTCTCCTCGGGTGGCAAATGAAGTGCAGAGCAAATCCTGTGGAACTGGTGAAACTTAGACTAATGCAGGGAAAAGAATTCAACATCTACCTAGCTGCTCTGAGTACTTAACCATAAAAATAAAAGGAGTTATTCAAATGGAATTGTTGTTGTTGTTGTTGTTATTTTTATTATTATTATTATTTGTATATTTCAAATGGAGTTGTCAATACATTGTAAAAGAAGAGTAAGATGTGTTGTGACTTCTCTGGCCAATGACCCCATTTGGTTTGAAAAGGTATCCACTGCGGAAAGGAGAAAGGAAAACCTCCTTCTGTCTCGTGTGCCCTGCTTGGCACAGCCGTACCGTACCTATGGTATCACCGACACAAAACGACTGGTGGCAAGGAGATAATTTTTTTGAGGGGGGCCTGACAGAGCCAGAACAAGTAGGCCCTTGAAGGATGTCATTCTTTTTATGGCAGAACTCTGAACGGCCTTGGCAATGGCAGCCTTCGCAGCTGAACTACAGGCCAAACTGTGCCCTAGCGCATGAGCCTGAGTTGATATGGGGGGGCAGAGACAAGTTTAGGTAGGCGTCATAGAAGCTTCTGCTACCAGTGTCACTTTTTCTTTTGGTAAGGCTGACCTTTGTGTGAGGATGCCCCCCCCCCCCAAATCTTCCAATGGGTCGAATATGCCAAACATTGCAAATCGTGTAGCCAGATACCACGTATTTGCAACTTCCCTGCGGAAACCACAGCTGCTCCTTATGTGGAAAAGTGATGCATGCTGTTAGCTATGCTAAATCTGAGGTAACGGGGAAATTCTTCTCAGACTGCCAGCAGCACATAAACGGCCTGGTCTGAGGAATAGAAGGAAACACCAAAACCTGGGAATACCTCTGCCGATAGCCAAACCCATATTCTTCTCCAAAACTCCCTTCCAATCATGCAAGGTTCCCCTTCCATTGCAGGTGTGATTCAAAACTGCGCTCTAATGGATGGAAACGTTGCTGCTGATGTCAGTGGGTCTCGCTCTGTATCCATATGATCTGTAAGAGCTGCTTCCCAGGTAATTGCTCTGGAATTTCCTGAAAAGCATAGGTTTATGGAATATAACATCCCCTTTCTCATGGAATCTGGGGCCTCCTACAATTCTTCCCCTTGACTTCCATGTTGGTGCATCGGCCTTTTCACGGTTTCTTTGCCCACCTCCGCTGATACTTTGTTAGGGGGCTGCGGTACAGACAAAATCTGTTTTCTAGGGCAGAGAGATCTTCATCCTATTTACAGAAAAACTCTTGAGATAGAGCCCTCAAGCCTATGCTAGACCTGTAGGCACATCATCAGTTTGAGGACACGGAGGTAGGGGGTGTGTGCATCAGCTGTTGGGCACTCGAACTTCTGAGTTGTAGTGGTGTTGGCTGTGATGCCTGAATGGCAGTCAAGACTACAGGAACCTGGCAATGTAATTTTGAAAAGGCACCAGGGAATATCAGGAGCTGGATCGTAGTCAGTTGCTTTTGGACACTCTTTAAAACCTATAAAAAGATGGAATTTTGGCTTTCATCTCAAAGATTTCAATGTGTTTAGAAAAGTTGCTTTAGTAAGAGACTGGAATCCTATAAAATAAAAGAAATGTCTGGTTAATTGGTGAAATCACAGTGGTGCCAACTTGGGGGATTACTGAAACGCTTTCCTGTTTTGGTAGATCGAAGCAGACAGAGAGCTGTTGGTTCTTCTTTTAGCCTGGGGATAGAGGTTTGAATCGCCTTGTCGTGTTGGAATGTGCCGTGCCTCCTTAGGGATCAACCAGCAGTGACCAGAGAAAAGGGAACTGCACTGAATAAATGGTACAGTATGGCGTGCTGTATGGTGTCCGTAATCAAAGGTTTACCAGTCATGTACGGACTCGGGCTATTAAAAAGCGATGTTGCGGTGGTATGCTCGCTCGACTCACGTTGATGGCATGTTTACCTTCACTGTGTTTCAATGATTCTGTAATTTTAATGCTCATAGACCATTCCTGAGGTTTGCTTTATTCTATGGAACCTGAACAGGGTTTTCTAAGTCATTTTGGCACCTATTCCAGCTGGATGAGGGAATCGATGGAGGGCTGAAAAGCAAAACATATCAGAGAAAATGCCAGCCAGAGAACACAATGAGGATAATGTTAAAGCCGCTATACTATAGCTACAGGGTTAATACTCTTACTGAGGGTAATGAATCCTCAGCGCTGTTCACTTTGAATGCCTGTCTTGTCTGCGCAAGCAAGTGCTTGGATCAAAGTCATAAACTGGAGGCATAAAATGGAAGGAGCTTGAAACAGAATATCTGGAACTGACCTGTTCTGGTCTATGTAGAAGAACGAGATCACATATATGTATATATATCATATTATGTGTATATATATATATATACATCGTTGGTGGAACTATTTGCATATCGTATGAAGGGCTTTCTTTAGCATTACCAGGAGAGGCTTGTTTGATGCTAACCTTAGGAGCTGGCAAGGGACGGAGCACTTTGGCTCTGGTTCAGCAAAGCATAACATTCAGCATTCAAGAGGATTTACTTGTATCCTTAAAGCCGAGCACATGTTTAAGTGTCCTGTTGGCCTGCGGCCCGCTTGTTTAGCACCTTGCAGAACCAACTTTAAAAGGTGGAGTGGGCAGAGAAGTATCAGCTGATGTTATCGCAACCAGTGCTTGGAAATAAATGTGGTGCGTTGGCCTTAAGCCCCCTCCCCTTCTTCTTCTTTTTCAAGGACTAATCTGGAAACTTGCCAAACTGATTTGGGAAGAGTCCTTGCAGGACGGAGCCCTGTATCCTGTAGGCTTGTGGCAAAGCTCTCAGTGACTTCATTGGGGCAGGGTTTGGTGGCAGGTCTTTAGAGCCTATCCAGAAAGGAATATCTATCCTGTGAAAAGGGAACTGCTTTGGTGGCCGTGACTCTCTGTCGGCAGCTCAGCAAACGTGTCTGTTCTGGTGGTAGATCATCAGCTGGTCTGTGGGCTCTGGGGCAAACTAAAAAACATCAAAAGCTTCTCCCGTGTCAGGCAGTTGTGTGCTGGGTCCTGTGGTCTTGTGAATCTGAAGCCAAAAATGCACCATTCCTCTTGTGGCTAGACAAGCATGTGCTGCAGCGGGATTTTTGTTCTTGTTCTTTTCATCTAGAGGGAGTTTGCTTGCTTTGGTATAGCACAACTGCTGTCTTCTCTGCGGTATGTTATGCCTGGCAAGAGTGCGAACGATGGAACTGAGCCTTGGAGCACCTTCTATCTTCACAGCGGGGAGGCTGAGTTACTGCTACAAGGAAAGCCTTTATTCATTTATGAATGTATTTTTGTCAGCTGTAGCCAACCACAGCTTGTTTTCTTAGACACGTACGAATATGTGGAAACAGTCTGTGTTCTGAGTACACTTTCACGTAACGTGTATGTAACCCCGCGCAAGTGCTGATAACCCAACTCGGAACCAGCTCCTACTTGCAGAAGGTCCCTGCAGAAGCCATTTGCTGGTGTATGTTTTGATGTAAGTTTCCCATTTGCCAAGGGTGTTAAAGAGAAAACTAATGTGTTCTAGCACTGAAAAGCCCAAGCTTTCATTTTTCTGGTCCATTGGGCAGCGTATGGATTTGAGGGAGGAACCTGGTTTCAGCCATTTGGTC
>JADKXX010011006.1:0-13301 GCA_017310255.1 Butorides virescens | reverse complement strand
TCTCCCCCGTCCCTTAGGACGCTGGTGAGGAGCTTGTGCTTGAACTTGAGGAGGATGGAGTCGCTGGGGCTGGCAGCACGGAGCTGCCGGGCTACGAGGACTACTACGACGGGGACCCTGCGAGCCGGGAGCGGTTCGGCCCCGCTGAGCGGGAGGAGATGGTGATCCAGGCTCCTCAGGTAATGCTGGGGATGAGGATTGGGGCCCCCCCCCCCCCTCCCCAAAAGCTGGGGCCACGATACGGGGTTCAGGGGCCACATAGGCAGTTTGGAGCCCTTCACCCCAGCCCAAGCTCTTGGCTGTTTTGGTGTTTTACAGGAGCCCAGCTTGAAGGGGGAGAAGGGTGAACCAGCCATCGTGGAGCCGGTGAGTGGGGGACAGCCCCCCCCTTGGGGTTATGTGGCCCCCAGCCCTCTGCAACACCCCAGGGCCACCCATCTGAGACGGTTTGCAGGACAGGGTTCGCTCTCTTCTTTAGGGTCGGCGATTCGAGGGGCCGCCGGGACCCCCAGGCCCTGCGGTGAGGAGCGAGGGGCTGCTGTGGGGGAGGGATTGGAGATGACAAAGGGTTAACGTGTTTCTGTGGTGTTCTCCACAGGGGGAAACAGGTCCCCTGGGACCACCAGGGCTCCCAGGGCTGCCCGGGGACCCCGGAGATCAGGTACGGAGCAGATGGGGAGAGCTGTGACAAGGCCAGAGCTGCCCCACGGCAGGGCTGGGGCCGCGGGCGTCCTGGTGGTCCTGCCGGTGCATGCCGGCATACGCGCGGAGCGATGGAGCTGCAAGCCCTGACCTGACAGCCTGGCTTCTGCCGGTGTGATGACGGCTTATCCCCCCCCCTTTCCCCTCCGCCAGGGTCCCGCAGGACGGCCGGGGCTGCCGGGAGCTGACGGGATCCGTGGCCCAGCGGGAACCATGATCATGTTGCCGGTGAGTGCTGGGACAGGACCGGGCCCTCGGGGACCCTCCTGCCAGCTCCCCACGGAGTCTGGTGGGGGACAGCTCTAGGTGACACAGAGCTGGCCATCCCCAGGGCTGGGGACCAGTGGCTCCCCCCATCCCTCACCCTTCTCCTTCCTCCCCCAGTTCCAGTTTGGCGGAGACTCCCTCAAGGGTCCCACCGTCTCTTTCCAAGAAGCCCAAGCCCAAGCCATCCTGCAGCAGGCAAAAGTAAGGACCCCTGCGATCAGCCCCCCTGCCCGGCCTCCCCGCTCCCCCTCACCCCTCTCCTGTCTCTCCCCAGCTTGCCATGAAGGGTCCCCCAGGCCCCATGGGGCTGACTGGCCGCCCAGGACCACTGGTGAGTCCGGCTAGTGTGGGGGCCACTGTGGGTTGCCCACCCCACTAAGATGCACCTTGTCGGGCACATCTCCACCTCGAGCAAACCCTCCTGGTGGAGTCTCCACGCTCTCCTGTTTTTGTAGGGTCTACCTGGACACCCGGGTCTGAAAGGAGACGCGGGGGATGTGGGGCCACGGGTGAGTCTTCCTCAGCTGGGCTGTGGGAGGAGAGGGTGTGCAGGATTGTGCCCCTGGCAGAGGTCTGGGAGGCTGCAGGCAATCCCAGCCCTGATGCCTTCCCCTCTTCTCCATCAGGGTCCCCGGGGAATGCAGGGACCACCGGGGCCACCGGGAAAGCTGGGCAGACGGGTAAGCGCTGGGAGTTCGGGTTTTGCCTCCCCCAAAATGTCCCGATCCACTGTCACGTGCCAGGGGTCCCCTTTTCCCATCCTGGGGGGGCTCCGAGCCTTGGGCCCCTTCCCACTCCCTCGCCTTGTCTTGCAGGGTCGTGCTGGAGCAGACGGTGCCAGGGGTCTCCCAGGGGAAACCGGACCCAAGGTCTCGTGCGTGGGGTGGTATCGGTGCTGGCAGCAGGGTGGGGGGCCAGGACACCCAGGTCCTTGCGCGGCTGGGGGTGACGTGGGGCTCAGCCTGATGCCTGTCCTACTCCACAGGGTGACAGGGGCTTCGACGGGCTGCCAGGGCTACCGGGTGAGAAGGGCCACAGGGTAAGTGGGACCGCCCTGTGTCCCCTCCTGTCACCGCCGCCCCCACGCCGCCTCACCCTCTTCTCTTCTGCAGGGTGACGTGGGGAAGCCAGGACCAGCGGGTCCCCCCGGGGAGAAAGGAGCCAAAGTGAGGAGCGTGGGGAGGGATGGGGAAGGATCAGGCCCTGCTGGTGTTGGCAGGACGTGCTCAGCTCTGCTCTGTCCTCTCTAGGGCTCGGACGGGCTCCCAGGACCTCGGGGGCAGCCTGGGGAACCCGTAAGTACCTTCTGCCAGCACCAGGAGCCTGGCCTGGCTTCTCCCCCAACCCCGGGAGCAGTGGGGGGCAAGCCTGCCCCCCAGCTTTCTCCCTGTGGCTTTTTGGAAAAGAGATTTGGGCACTGGACTCCCCCACCCTGCGGAATATGGGGGTGCTGGGGTCAGTGCTGCCAATCTGAGCCCCCATCTGTCCTTGACCCTAGGGTATGCGAGGCTTGATCGGCTCACGCGGCTCCCCGGGGCTCCCCGGACCACCGGTATGAGCCGCTCCTCCTGCCTGTCTGTCTGTCTGTCTGTCTGTCCCCACCTCAGGCCAGCATCACCCTGACCTTTCCTCCTTCCTCCCCAGGGTGCCAGCGGCATCGACGGAGCGCCAGGGCCCAAAGGCAACGTGGTGGGTGTCAGTGGGAGCCCCCCTGGGAGCACCCAGCCCAAATTAGCCAGCGAGAGACCGGGATTCTCCAGGGAGGGGGGAGGCAGGGCTGGGGCGAGAGCTGCCACGTGCCCTTGTAGGGTGCATGGGCCGGGAGGGTGCAGGGGGGGTGCAGCAGGGGTCAGGGTGGCACATTCTGGGGTCTGAGGGGGTTTTCTGCTGTGCTGATGGACTTTCTCTGTGTCCCCCCCCCCCCAGGGAATCCACGGGGAGCCAGGACCCCCGGGACAGCAAGGGAACCCCGGTCCGCAGGTATGTGGAGGTGATGGGGGTGTCCCCACAGGACTGGGGGTTTGGGTGCTCCCTCAGTCCCTTCCCAGCACCCCAATCTGTTCTCTCACAGGGTCTGCCCGGCCCCCAGGGTCCCGTCGGGCTGCCAGGGGAGAAGGTGAGTCAGGATCCAGCGTGGATGGGGGGGTCTGGAGCTGCCCCAGCTCGGAGCGGGTGGGGGGGAACCACAGGGGTGACCCCAATCCCTCTGCGTTCCCACACGTCCTCTTCTCACCCAGGGCCCACCAGGGAAGCCAGGAATACAGGGGGTGGCTGGGGCCGACGGGCCCCCGGTGAGTACCGGCGAGGGGCTGTGGGGTCACTCCGGTCCCCGGCAGAGCGGGGACCACGGGGACAGCGTCACCGTCCCAGCTTGGGGTTCACCTCTTGTGCATCCTGGCAGGGTCACCCCGGTCGAGAAGGGCCAGCCGGAGAGAAGGGCCTCCAGGTAAGGGGCTCATCCCCCCCCTCATGCCCTGGGCAGGGGGAAGGGGTCCTCTTCTCAAGGTGGGATCCCATATTTGCTGATTTTCTCTCTGTCCCCAGGGTCCTGTGGGTGCTCCTGGGCCTGTCGGCTACCCGGGACCCCGAGGGGTGAAGGTAAGCACAGCCTCCCCCTCCGCCGGGCTCTGTCGAGGCACGGTGTGGGGGGTCAGGCAGTGCCCCTCAGATTGGGGTCCTCCCTCCAACCCCTCTGTGTCTCCGCAGGGAGCTTTCGGCGTGCGGGGTCTGAAGGGCAGCAAAGGGGAGAAGGTAAGAGGTGTCGGGGAGAGGGGACAGCAGGGGACAGGGGTCCTTGTCCTACGCTCGCCGTGGGTCCCTGGTGTTGGGGGGCACTCGTCCCTGACCTGCCATAGCTACGGGTGGGGGGGGGACGCCTGGGCTGCAGCTGTCTTGGGATTTGGGGCTCAGCCCCACGTTGTGACCCCATCTGGGCTTTGCACCAGGGCTGACACAGTCGCAGCCCCCCCAAAATGTGCCTCTCTTCAGGGAGAAGACGGATTCCCCGGCTTTAAGGGGGACATGGGCCCCAAGGGCGACAGGGTAAGTGGGGTCCCACTGGGGGTCTCCTCGTCAGCACTGTGTGGGTTGGCTGCAGGATTTGGGGTGGCGTGGGGGGGCATGGAGCCGAGGAGGGGGGACAGCTCTGTCGGTGGGGACAGCTGGGGACCCAAGGGAGCAGCCCTGTCCCCCTGGCAGCGTGCTCCCCGCACCTCCGCGTTACCGTTCCAGGGTGACCAGGGCCTGCTGGGTCCCCGCGGCGAGGACGGCCCCGAGGGGCTGAAGGGGCAGACGGGTCCCATGGGGGAACCGGGTGCTCCTGGCCCTGCAGGCGAGAAGGTGAGGGGGGAGCCCTGCGTCCCCATGTCCCCGTCCCCGCGTCCTTCGTAGCCCGTGGCTCAATTCTTTCTCTCTCCCTTGCAGGGAAAGCTGGGAGTGCCGGGACTCCCAGGCTATCCCGGGCGCCAGGGCCCCAAGGTGAGCACAGGGGAGCCTTTGGGGTGTCCCCAGGACCCCCAGGGACCTTGTTGACCCTGGGTTATCACTTGTCCTCTCTCTCCTTAGGGCTCCACTGGCTTCCAGGGTCCCATGGGGCTGGCAGGAGAGAAAGGCAAAAGGGTGAGTCCGCCCTGTCCCGCTGCGTCACTCTGTCCCACCCCTCCGGGCCGTTCCCTGTCCCCCACATCCTGCTCGGCCACCCCCTCTGTGAGCCAGAGAGGGGCTGGGCTGAGCTCAAATCGGGGGAAGGGACCCAGCCCCGTGGCCCTCTCCATTCCCGTGCTACGTGCCCTCTCGCAAAGGGGCCGGGGCGTGCTCCGTCCCCTCGGGGGGCACGTGGGCGAGTGGGGGGGCTGCCCCCATGCGTTGCTCTCCCCACCACCTCCTCTTTCCCCGCAGGGCAAGGCTGGCCAGGCTGGGCAGACGGGACAGCGAGGGCCCCCGGTGAGTAACCACAACCCCAGCCCTGAGCTGGGGGTGACAGGAATCACCCCGTGTGCCGTCGCCGGTGACTACCGCCGGGCCAGCTGTATCCCATCCAAAGGTCCAGCTGCCTCCCAGCTACCACAACCATTCCTGCGTGGGTTGTATATCCCACAGCAACCATCCCAGGGCTGGCTGTAACCCATGGCAACAGAGCTTGGGGTCTGCCGAATCCCACGGCAACACACTCCGCCCGTATCCCATGGCAATTAGGCTGGAGCTGGTTGTTTCCCACGGCAACCAGACCCTGGGGACCAACTGTAACCCACAGCGACCAGATCCCAAACTTCCGCCTGTATCCCATGGGAAGCACCCTGGGACCAGCTGTGTCCCTCCAGGCTCCCTGCCCCACTCCCATCCCGGTCCCCCAGCTCCCCACCCCACTCCCAGCCCCTCTCCCTGCCCTGTACCCCCCAATTCCAGCCCTGTCTCCCCTCTCCTCACCCCACTCCCTGCCCCACACTTTCTCACCCTGCTCTTTGCCTCCTGCCTGCACAGGGCCTCCCAGGGGAGCGAGGTCTGCCCGGTCCCACGGGAAAACCCGGCCCAAAGGTAGGTGGGAGCCTGCCCATGGGGTCCCCACTGTCCCCCATGTCCCCATCACCCTGCTGTGCTCAGGGCTCCTTGGCCGTGGGTGCTGGCAGTGGGTCTGACGTGGGGCAGTGGGGAAAGTGGGGGTCTTTGCTGCTGCCTTCAGCTTGTTTCTGTCTCCCCAGGGAGATCCTGGCCATGACGGTGCCCCCGGCGCAGTGGGAGAGAAGGTAAGTGAGGGGTGGAGGGGTGTCCCCCTGCAAAGGCACCCCAGGAAGGGACCGAGCGTGGGGAGAAGGTCTGGGCGCTGCAGGGCCGTGGAGAAAGCCCCTCTGCTGCTGACTGTGGGTTTTCTCTCCCTCCCACAGGGTCCTCAAGGTCCACAGGGACCCAACGGCTTCCCGGGCACGAAAGGTCCCCCCGTAAGTGGTGATGTCTGCGCCTGGCCCTGCCCTGGTCCTGCCTGTGCTTGAGATGGCACCCGGTGGGGGACAGAGTCGGGCTGGCACGTCCTCCTCCCCCCTCTGCGCCCTCTTGGGGTGCAGGTAGCGGAGGGGGACGCCCAGCTACGCAGCCCCTATCCCCCACCCCGTTACCTCTGCTCCTGCCCAGGGTCCTGCCGGGAAGGACGGCTTGCCAGGACACCCGGGACAGCGTGGCGAGCCGGTGGGTGCTCTGCCTCCCTTGCCTGGGCCAGGATGGATGCCTGGCAATACCCCAGCATTAACCCCTCTCTCCTCTGCAGGGGTTTCATGGCAAAACCGGCCCCCCCGGCCCCACAGGGGTGGTGGGACCCCAGGTGAGTGCTGGGGATAGAGAGGCAGGAGGTGTTTGTGTTGAAGCGAGCTCGGGTGGGATGGAGGGACCCCCAGATGCTCACCCTGCTCTCTCCCCGCAGGGTAAATCAGGCGAGACGGGACCTGTGGGAGAGAGGGGGCACCCAGGCCCCCCCGGCCCCCCTGGGGAACAGGGCCTGCCTGGAGCTGCTGGCCGAGAAGGAGCCAAGGTAGGAGCCACCCCGAGGGTCTGGCCGCTCACCTGGACCACCACAAGCCCGAGCCAAGCGGGGCTGGGTCCCCCTCTGAGCTCTACAGGGCACGAGGGCTCTCCCCAACTTGGTGGGGATGGAGCAAAGCTCTCTGTTCCTCATCTCCACCTTTGCAGGGTGACCCTGGCCCCGCTGGTATCCCCGGTAAGAGCGGCCCCCCAGGCATCCACGGCTTTCCCGGCACACGGGGGGCACCCGGAGAGACGGTCAGTGCTGGCCCAGGCTTGGACGTTACAGTCCTTGGGAAAGGGGAGCAGGGTCCTTTCTAATGGTCCCCCCCTGCCTTCCTACAGGGTCCACCTGGCTTGAAGGGTGGGGAAGGGCCCCCTGGTCCCCCTGGACCCACTGTGAGTACAAAGCATGGTGACATTGGATGAATTATTCGGAATTTGGGGGTTTCCCTTGGAATATATATTTCCCTTGGGGAGCAATTTTGCCCCCCTGCTTGAAACTCCAGTTGATAAAGGTTTCTTTGGAGAGGAGGAAGACTGCTGGGACCTTCTTCCCTCCACCCCACCTCTCTCTTCTCCCCAGGGTTCTCCTGGAGAGCGAGGCCCCGTAGGGGCTGCTGGAGGCATTGGACTGCCAGGCCGGGGGGGTGCACAGGGCCCCCCCGGTCCCGTTGGCGAGAAGGGCTCCCCGGTAGGTGCGAGAGGGTGCGTGGGGTGGAGGTGGGAGGTGTGGGGCAGCGCTGGGCCAAGCTGTGTCTCCCGTGGGTCCCGGCCAGCCCTGCTTTCAGCCCTTCCCCTTCCCGCCCGCAGGGTGAGCGGGGTCCCATGGGTCCGGCCGGGCATGACGGGATCCAGGGTCCCGTGGGGCTGCCGGGTCCGGGAGGACCCCCCGGCCCCGCTGGGGAAGATGGGGACAAGGTAAGTTGGGGGGACGCAACTCAGCGCCTCCAGCAACGCCTCCTTCGCACTTTGCTACCGACAGCACGGGGAACGTACCCTGGGACGGGCGTTGGGGACAAGTCCCCTCGCAGAGGGCACATCCCAGGGCTGGGGGAACTTTGGGATGGGGCAGATTTCCCCTCTGGCTTCCCAGGAGCGGGGATTCCCCGGGCGGCAGCGGGCTGTTGGCCCTGGCAGGCTTCCTTGGCACTGCTTCCCAGGTGGTGGCAGGTTTCCCCGGTGCTGGGATTTCCTTGGCCGTGGCTCCCCAGCCATGGCAGCTTTCCCTGGCTGCCAGCATTCCCCTCCTCACCATCTCTCGCCGCCCGCAGGCTCTCACCCGTCTTCTCTTTTCGGCAGGGCGAGATGGGGCTTCCCGGCCAGAAGGGCAGCAAAGGCGACAAGGGCGAGGCGGTGAGTGCTCTGCCCGGGCTGGGGGCTTCTCCGAGGGCCAGGGGTCGATGGCAGGAGGTGTTTGGGGGCTGCCCTAACCTTATGTGGGTGCTCCTGTCCCACAGGGCCCCCCGGGACCGACAGGAATCCAGGGACCCATTGGGCACCCTGGCCCCGCGGTGAGTAGCTGCCCAGCACCCTTCCCACCCCGTTTATTCCCTCGATTTGAACCCCACCTCCCCTCTTGGCTCCTTTCCCTCCCCTTCCACCCCTCACATTGGGGTTTACGGTGGGGTGGGCAGCGCTGACCCCAACCTCTCCCTTTGCAGGGAGCGGACGGGGAGCCGGGGCGCCGCGGGCAGCAGGGGATGTTTGGGCAGAAAGGAGACGAGGGATCGCGGGGTCACCTTGGCCTAAGTGGCCCCCCTGGCCTGCAGGTAAGGAGCAGAATGGGGTGGGCTTGGGTCTGCCAGGAGAGGAGGGACAGGGGGCACACGACTCCGGGCTCTGCGCCGCCTTCCTGGGCCAGGGCACCTTCTGCCGTGCCTGAGGGGCTTCCAGACCCCCCCAGGGTTAACCCACCCTCCCCACAGGGCATGCCGGGCCCACCGGGCGAGAAGGGTGAGAATGGAGACGTTGGCCCCATGGTAAGGAACCCCCACGGCCGTCCCGTTCTTCGTACCCACCGCTCCCCCTCCTCCTCCTTCTGCCCCGTCTCCAGCTTCCCACATCTCCCTCTCCCGTGGGAGCTGCGTGGCTCAGCCACCCTTCGCAGTCCGACCCCCCTCCGTACTCCCCACAGGGCCCCCCCGGTGCACCAGGCCCCCGTGGACCACAAGGACCCAGCGGTGCTGAAGTGAGTATGGCCCTGGGGGGGCTCAGTGGGGGCTGCTGGATGCAGGGGCTGTCCCCAACTTGGGTACCCCCCATCCTCTTGCCTTTAGGGCCCCCAGGGAATGCCAGGCGGCGTGGGACAGCCGGGTGCCGTGGGAGAAAAGGTAAGCCCGTGTTTTGGGGGGGGTGTGTGTGGCAGGAATCTCAGTTGGGGTGCTGGGGTTGGGCAGAGCTGCCTGCAGCACCCAGCACCCAGCACCCAGCAGCATCTGCCCCGTTGCTTTTCTCCCACCCAGGGTGAGCTGGGCGAAGCGGGAGATCCCGGAGCCCCGGGGGAGCCCGGACCACCCGTGAGTATTTTTTAGGGGTCAAGACAAGGAGAGTGGGGGCCAGATCCTGTTCTCACTGGCCACAGAAAGCAGAATTCCTGGTGAACATTTTACTGCCCCGGCTGCCCCTTTCCCTGCTGTAACGTCACCCCCTCGTCCCTCCGCAGGGCGTGAAGGGAGATGTGGGGGAGAAGGGAGACGCGGGGCAGTCGGGAGCAGCCGGACCCCCCGGCAAGAAGGGCCCACCAGGAGAGGACGGAGCCAAAGGCAACCTGGTAAGGGGAGGAGTGAGCGTGGAAGAGCAGGGGGGATGCTGCCCCCGAGCCCCTGCATCCCCCCCCATCTCCAATAGCCCTGCTCTGGGGCTCCCTCCCAGTCCCACGCTCGTGTCCCCTTCTCTCTGCAGGGTCCCATCGGTTTCCCCGGTGATCCCGGACCCCCCGGAGACCCCGGCGTGCCGGTGAGTAGCCCCTGCTCCCCGCTTCGAGGGGCTGCAGAGCAGGAGCAGCCCCACTCCTGGGGTTTCCCCAGGGCTGGAGCCAACCCCCACATCCCCCGTGACATTCTGGTGTCACCCGCTGCCTCGCTGCCGTCACCCTGGGGTGGTGATGGGGTTTGGAGGTGCCAGGACGCCCTGCTCCGCCTCGCTGGTGCTTCCCGGTGTCCCGACAGCCCCGGGGGTGGGCTGGGGGGGCTCGCCTAGGTGAGTGCTCACCCTCCCCTGTGTCACAGGGTTTGGACGGAGCTGCTGGAGAGAAGGGTGACAGCGGGGACCCCGGTCTGCCGGTGAGTGGGGCAGCTGGGGGTATCACGGCTGCACAAGGAGGGGGGGTCACATTCCCAGTGGGACCACCCTGAGCTGGGGGGGCTGGAGGGGTTCTAGCTGAGCCGTGCTGCGTCCCGGGGTTCTTGCGAATCCCTTGCCCTCCGCGCTTCCCCCAGTTCCAGCTGTGGGACTCTCCCCTCACCCCAAATTCCCACTGGGTTCATTTCAGGGTCCACCAGGCGCATCAGGGGAGCCGGGTCCCCCAGGTCCCCCCGGACGGAGGGTGAGTAGGGGAAGGGCGAGGGGTGAGATGGGGTGAGGAGGGACTGTGAGCAGAGCTGGCCCGGGCCAGCGCCCAGCTCCTGGTGTCTCTGTCCCCTCATCCAGGGACCCGTGGGACCGATGGGGCGCGAGGGCCGGCAGGGTGAGAAGGGTGCCAAGGTGAGCGGTGGCCGGTACGCCCCAGGGCTCCCCAAACCCACTCCCCTCCAGAAGCCTCCACCAGTCTGGGGCAGGACCAGACTCCCCCTGCCCTGCCCCAGTCCAGGGTCCTGAGGGGTGCCAGCCTCAAGCTCTGCCTGTCCTCCTGTCCCCAGGGACAGCCTGGCCCAGAGGGACCACCCGGGAAGATGGGCCCTGTGGGGCCACAGGGGCCACCAGGACGGCCGGGCTCAGAAGGACTACGTGGGATCCCCGGCCCTGCCGTGAGTTGGGGGCTGTGGGGAGGACATTCCCACGCCAATGCAGGGCTGTCCCCCCAAAGCTGGGGCTGGGGGACGTCCCTTCGGGCAGCCCTTGAGGGGTTGCAGCTTGGAGGGGGGGGTTTTGGAGGGGCTCAGCCTCAGGCTCCTTTCCCAACCCCAAATCTTTTCCAGGGTGAACAAGGCTTGTTGGGGGCTCCGGGACAAGCGGGACCACCCGGCCCCCTGGTAAGTCAGGGTGAGCGAGCCCTGGGCACGGATGATCTGAGCTGGGCACGGTCCGGGGTGCGTGATACCCTCTTGGCCTCTTACAGGGTCCCGTGGGTTTGCCTGGCCTCAAGGGAGACCCCGGCCACAAGGGAGATAAGGTGAGACGAGGTGACGGTCGTGCAGGGGTCCCTTCACCCCAACCTCGTCCCCGAACCCCCCTGGTCCTGGGGAGGGGGCTGCCTGACGCTGCCCTTCGCCCCCAGGGCCACGCTGGACTGATTGGGCTCATTGGACCACCAGGAGAGATGGGGGAGAAAGGAGACCAGGGGCTCCCGGGTATCCAGGGCCCCCCAGGACCCAAAGGAGACCCTGTGAGTATTTGGTGTCCCCCTCTGAGCTCAGGGGCTGGGTGCACCCCTCGAGCACGGGGCTGATGCTGTCTCTACCCACAGGGTCTGGCTGGACCCACCGGCCCCACCGGGCCCCCCGGCCCCCCCGGGCTGTCGGTGAGTATCTGCCTGCGCTGTGTGGGTTCACCAAGGGTCTCCTGCCTGCCCTTAACTCCCCCGTAGACCCCTGGGGGCTTCATCCTCAGGGGGGTGAGAGGGGCAAGGGGGGAGCCCGAGCCCCAGGGAGGTGTTGGGGGGGGGCGGGGGGCAGCTGCCATGGGATCACCGCGTGCCCAGCCAGTGCCCCCCTCCTCTCTTCTCTTCCCCGCAGGGACCCTTGGGCCAGAAGGGCTCCAAAGGCTCACCGGTGAGTGCTGGGGAGGGACGGGGACGGGGTGTGTGTGGGGGGGCAGCTCCTTGACGTGCTCCCAGGGGGGAACCCGGGGCCTGTTGCAGGGAACAAGCGCCGGGGTGCTGAGTCCTCTTCTTTTGCAGGGTGCTCTGGGTCCCCGAGGTGACACAGGCCCCCCCCGGGCCCCCAGGTCCACCGGTGAGTAGGGGATGCTTTGGACAGACACCACTTTGTGTCTGTCCCCCTCCTGGGAGGGCTCCGGTGTCCCCAGACACCCCCCCCGCCCTCATCCTGCTGCTTGGCTCCCACGCCTGCCGCTCTCACCCCTTCATCCCTCTCCATCCCAGGGCCCCCCAGCTGAGCTGCTCGAGCCGCTGCCCTCGAGCCGGAACAGGAGGCACCGGCGAGCAACCGAAGGGGTTCCGGGGGAGCAGGGACCCCCCCCGGATTACGAGGGGCTGGAGGAGGTGTACGCCTCGCTCAGCTCCCTGCGCACCGAGGTGGAGCAGCTGAGACGCCCCCTGGGCACCCCCGAGAGCCCCGCACGGGTCTGCAGGGAGCTGCAGCTTTGCCACCCGCACCTCCAGGACGGTGAGGATTTAGGGGGCCAGTTGGAGGGAGAGGGGACACCAAACCCTGCCCTGAGGGAGGCAGGGGGGGGACACACACACCTTGTGTCACACCAGGCAGTGCCCGTGCGGCGTCTCCCTGGCCAGAGGCAGCAGGGAGCCAGATCTCTCCGTCTGTCTGTCCTTCCTGCCCTCTTTCCCAGGCGAGTACTGGATTGATCCCAACCAGGGCTGCTCCCGAGACGCCTTCCGGGTGTTCTGTAACTTCACGGCCGGCGGCGAGACCTGTCTTTTCCCGGATAAGAAGTTTGAGGCTGTGAGTTTGGAGCCAGGCCGGAGAGGATCTGGAGCGTCCCAAACCAACAGGGACATGATGGGGGGCAGTTTGGGGGCTGGCTTGTCCCCACGCTCTGTGAGACCAGGGGATTGGAGGGGCAGCACCCCCCCCAACACCCACCATCTCTGTCACCCCCAGGTCCGACTGGCCGCCTGGAACAGGGAAAAGCCGGGAACGTGGTACAGCACCTTCAAAAGGGGCAAGAAGGTGGGAGCGTGGGAGCTCCTCGTGCTCTGGCATGGGGTGGGGGGGAACGCAGACCCCCCTGCGTGGCGTCACCCCAGCCCCTGGGTGTCTGTGTCTCACCCCACTCCACCCCCGTGCTGTCCTCCTCCCAGTTCTCCTACGTGGACGCGGACGGGAACGCCGTACCCGTGACCCAACTCACCTTCCTGCGCCTCCTGAGTGCCAGCGCCCGCCAGAACTTCACCCTAAATTGCCAAAACGCAGCCGCTTGGTACGACGCCCGCGCCGGCACCTTCGCCCGTGCCCTGCGCTTCCGCGGCGCCAACGAAGAGGAGCTGGGGCACAACCACCCCGCTGCCCCCATCCGTGCCCTCCACGACGGCTGCCAGGTGAGTCCCCAAGCCACGAGGACCCCGTATCCCCGTCCCCACCACCTACACCCCCCCTCCATCACTCGTAGGGGGCACCCCGGGCACCCCATTTCCCGCCTTCCCTCAGGGACGCCACGGCCAGGAGCGGACGGTGCTGGAGGTGACCTCGTCCCGCGTCGAGCGCTTGCCCTTGACGGACGTAGCCGTCGTCGACTTTGGAGACACCAACCAAAAATTCGGCTTCGAGCTGGGCCCCGTCTGCTTCGTGGGCTGAGCGCGGCCCCGGACAGAGGGACGGTTTTGGGGGGGGGGGGGTTGGGGGGTGTCCCCGCTTCCTCTGCCACCCTCCGCCCCAGGGACAGCGACCCCAGGGCCTGCTCTGGCATACTCAGGACTCGGAGCCGCCGCAGTGCCACCCCCTCCTGCCTGCACGGCCCCCCCCCCC